>OZ019968.1:41050048-41117650 GCA_963970395.1 Ephialtes manifestator | reverse complement strand
GTGCAATGCAGCTCTTTTCGACATCTGTATTTTATCCAAAGAAATATCTACTTGAAATAAATGTATTATACATGATTTAAGAATTATTTCCCACTGAAAAAAAGTATGAAAAGAGTATACGAACGGTATAAAATGGAAAGTAACCTCATACTTTCAATTTTATACTATTCTAAATTTTCAGTAAAAATATTTTCAGTAGATATCGCTCTAGGTAAAGTCCAAATAAAAAAACATCATTTACATATCTGCTGCTTTTGACTTCTTAAACGTCTTCCTCTGTTAAATTAATAAAATAGGAAACCTAGAAATACCGCCGGAAATTAAAAGTAGCAATTCATCCAATAGCAGATAATTAATTAATTAGTATTAAGTGTTCTATACGCTGGGAGGCTTCATAGGATAAAAGATGATAGATTTCACCGTATTACGCTTGATGGTTAATATGTAATGTTCCTTCATCCTCATACATCCGCTTATTAGAGGAACACATATTTCCGACTGCACAACCACGTTTTAATATTTACGAAAATATATGAATACAACAATGCGAATACAACAGTTTAATTACATAAAGCTCAGACAAAAACAAAGTATAATCCGTCGTTAAATAGATGGAAAATTTACATAAGTATTAAGAAACGGTGTATCTTACCTTTCTGCTCAGCTGTACGCACAGACGTAATCCAGCTATTTATCAACGCTTATTTAGCGCTAGTAGTATGTATATGAAAATAGTCAGACCAGAATATATGGAATGAATAGCAGCTGGAGATGCCATGCGGTATTGCTATCTGGCGGTACAAGCTTCGAAATCTCCGTTTCTATTGGAACCGAGCGAAGCTGTTGGGAATTCATGGTGTCCCAATCACGGCAAAGAGAACAAGGACCCCTCCGGGAGAGGTGGAGGAAGGTGTCTTCGATCGAGTCGGGGAGCGAAAGCTCAAGACGCGAAGCGTATTCACCCAGCCAGCAGTAAACACCGGGAATGCGTTTTCCCAGTTGTAATTCTAAGCAGAGTATAGGAGAGATCGGCTGTAGCAGTGGTAGTGCCGATAACGTTGCGGCAAGTTGCATCAGCAGCAGCGGTGCACCTCTCTGTTTGTTTACCGGGATCTTCGTGCCCGGGACTGTGTAGAAGAGGCTCGCTTTCGAGGAGGCTACTTCGCGGAACGTTTCTGCCCACCTCCTACACCTTTAGCTGAACTAGAAGCAGAAGCAAATTCACCTTACCAATACTAACAGTAGCAAGCATTTCTCCTTCACATCTCCATGGTCGTTTCGTCGATATTCAGCTTATTTCACTTCGTCTAGTGCGAATCGTACCTCCCGGCTTTACGTCACATTTCTATGTAGTGTGTATCTATGAATTTATGTATGACAGTATATTCTAGGCTGATACGGTATTATAGCCACCTCGATCTTGCCTGGACCTCTATAGTAGAATTATACCGGGAAAGCCAAGAGTTAATACGCGGAATGATACGATTATAGTACTATGACATTCCACGTCCAACATATGCGGCTTACTGTACCCATCCAGCTTTATACAACCTCGCATCAGTTGTGTTCTTATTTTCGTATTTTTATTCCCGGTATTTCGTACTTTTATTCCACGTCCCTTCGCTTTCTTTGGGTCACCAAAAACTATAACATTTGCGTCTATTTATACATTTGTTGAATATATTTCGTAACATAGGTTGAACTTAAGTTAGGGTTTACTACAGTTGTAGTAATCGGTGCTACTTTCGAATCCACTTTTTCTTGACCGATTGATGGAATTTCAACGTCGACGGTTGCACATGTGTTTCTATCCAATCTAAATCGAAGTATATTATTTCAATCTACTATTCTTACGTAAACTTAACGCGCCTTAAGCGTCGAAAAAGGAATTAGAATGATAGCGATAGAAAATAACATACTTGTGTAACACCCTTTGATTTTCAGTGCATCAAAGTGCTAAAAATGTTCATACGTGACCAAATTCGCAACATCGCGCCGTAGTTACCAAGGGGCTTGCCCCGTTTACAAAGAAAATAAATAAATTAATAACTTCATCTTATCTTATCAATTATCTTCACATTCCATCTGCCGAGATTTGAGGATTTAGTATTTACACCCCATACAAAAATGTCCAACTTACTGAGGTAATCTTGAAGGTCATCAACAGACTCATGAGGAAGAAAAAGTGTAGGGTGCGGATAAACAGAGAATGAGATGAAACAGACTGACAAGGTGATGAAGTCGAAAGACGTTGACCACGGAAACGCAGAGAAGACAAAATAAATGAGTAAAAGTGGAGGAAAAGATGAGATCATTTCATCGAGCAGGCGGTACACGGAAATAATAACGCCCGGCCGGAAATCCTCCTCAGTCGGAAGAGCTGAAGAATAACGAATCGCAGGGCGTTAGAGCAAACACCAGAGAAAAATGATTTCTCTTGGGCAGGAGGAGAACTACGCAGTCACCTCTGATGCTACTGACCAGACAAGGCGACCCTATCACTACTCTCAAGACATCTGTCCACTTATATCCTATACGTAGACCAAGTTTTTCACTACATTTATCTGTAGGGTGTGCACAGCAGTGGGTATATTGAATACGAAATCGCCGGTAGGGCATTTATTATATAACCATACTCTTTCTTTTTTTTCCTGGGGCCCATTCTTCTTCTCCTTCTTCTTCGGAAAGGGTATCACGTAGGTCTAGGGTTATTGTTTCGAGCGGGTCGCCTCCAATGCACCACGTGAGGAGAATTTCCGACGTGGATAAAAGCAAAACAAGGGACGACCGACTTTTCCCCTTTTCTATCTATTTATCTGGATCTTGCTGTTTCGCTTTCTTCGCCGTGCTTCATACCTCTATATTCCTGGTATGTCATCCCTGGACTGACCTCCATATATTCACCTCGGCTTTAAGCCTCTTTTTCTTCCAACCTCAAACGTTCTTTGGTGTTGATTCCTTTTATCCATCGATACTTGAACATCGTGGAGGGAAAACGATTCAGTAATACAATTGAAATCGATAGAAAATAAATGAGAAACACTTTGAAATACCACGAAGCTTTTTCTTTCTAACACTTAATGCTATCAATGTGTTATTTTGTTTTTTTATAGACATAAAGTATATGTATGAAGTTCAGAAATTTCTCAACATGAAACGAGTTAAGCGGGATAGGAATAAACATTTTTGTATATGTCAGCTGAATAAAATTTCCTGGTTGGTACGGGCGCAAATTGGTTGCACGACTCCTGTATTTTGTACTCCTGTTTCATCGATCAATTTGACAGGCTAATTAGACGCAATATCGTGCATGATGGTACACTCTATATGAACGTAACAAAACGCTGGGTGCACTGTAATATTGTCCTCACACTGACAGCAGCCCTTCATTCCGATGCTTTGTCATTAATTAAACGGGCGCTGAATAAAAAAACTCCGTTCGTTGCACAATTATAAACCACTGTACTAGAAGAAACATCTGGTTTTGGTGGCGATAAATAGTTAGGTTGAAAAATCTCATCCCCATTCATTGAATTCACGACAGATCTATGTAATACATATGTAGTTAGAGGAGATACATCGCCATTGTACCACTCAACGAAAAATGCTTGAAATCGTCCAAAACAAGTTTCTAAACACATTAAAAGAGAAACTCATTGATGAAACCCATTAATGTCATCAATGGACTAATTTCATGAATCACTTTAATAGTTAAGTATTGAATTTTATTGCACGTCGAGAAAAATATAGGCGTAATCTATATACTCGTGTGGACATTCAGATATTTCGGCAGATTGTAGGCAATCTTTTCAATATGCCTACGATTATGGAAAAAATATCCAAAACACAAATTATGTGTTTCACCCTTTTAATTGTGAAATGTCCTAAGCCCAACTATACATAAAACCAACCGTGAATGCACGTATCGTATGATCCACTATAACCTAATAGTATTAGATATGAGCTATGGATACTAAGTGTATTTTCTTCCTATCCCTTGACTTCCGTTGTATCGTCATAATTGCTTATACCTTCCAGAACCGCGTTTATGAAGAACCGATGGAAGGGGTGATGAGCTTTTGGTGAAAGCCGGGCGGCAATTCAAACAGAGAATGCCTTTCCGTTGAACCCAATGAAACTTTGCTTGCAGTGTTGAAAGGCAATGGGTAAGGGACGTGGAGTCGGTATGTATAGTAGGTAGTAGGACATCGCTCCACAACGTTTTCGGATGAATCGCTGGTGAGAGTGCGACGGCATCGTTGAAACGTGGCAGCACTGCTAGCACCAGTGCCATAACGGAACGTTTACACGATGAGAGTCGACAGGTTGTACGATGTGGAGGAGAGTCAGTGGAGTCTTGCGGTTAGTTCAGAAGCCTCCCGTGGTGGTAACTTGGAACGAGGCGTTCGCTTCTTGATGGAGACGAAGCACGCCACTTCCTTCAAACTTTAGATGGAGAGCAGGAGAGGCGGGACAATGACGGAAGACGAAGGGCTTCGTAGGGCAAAGATGAAGAGTGAGAGAGTAACTGTGGATGGAATGAAGAACAGGGTTATGTAGTGTAGCTGCTGCGGACGCGGAAAGACGATGAATAGACCAATAGATGGATGAGTGCATAACTTAACTTTTGATAAACGTTGTATGCAACTGTATGGCAGATTTGGACGGTCTGTACGTCGCCCTTTCCAAAGTGGTTGGATACTAATGATTGACGTACTTATGTCCCCTATTGTCCAATACAACGTCATAGGTTATTCACTATCAGCTGCCCAGTCAATGATGAATTGCCGAAAGATCTACCACCGAATTCCACTGCATTTACGTGTATGTGTATGTGCAGGCCAAGAAGCCCCTAAAATTGGCAGCCCTGGTCCAACTGCCTCTACATCCCTCGTAACCGCCATTCGGTCCCGGGACCTCCAACGTCGAGGACTACGCCGCCCGCACGACGATCGAAAACCTATTTGTATGCGGCGAACATACGACCCGTGCCTTCGCCCGCTTGCTCGACGTACCCACTGGCGAGATCGTTCCAACAGTTACGACCTCGCACCTCTGCGCCTTACATATAGGAGAGTGGAACGGTGTGCGCCAGTAGAGAGTCGAGAGGGTCCTGAACTAACCGAAATTCCTATTCCTATCCCTCTCACCCTCTTCCCTTCTCCTCACTCCCTTTGGCCCTGGATCTCCTGGCATAGTCAGGGCTCTGAGCTCTCCTTGCTTGCTTAGCACCGCTTTACTACCCTCCGCCGACACGTTAAATCTCTACGGATTCTTTTCAGGGATAAATTCGTGTGACCTATAAAATCTGCAAAATCCCTAACTGTACTGCTTTTACGGTTTAAATGAAATCTGACCCAGCTATGGAATGCGCATACCGCTATTTGTAGACAGCTCGAAATGTTGTTTCGGTGAATGAAAAGATCATTATTATGGGATCCAGGGTGCCATCCGATGTACTTCAATTGAATTATTGATGCCCTAGTATTCTCATTGTTTACGTCTGCAATTATGTTTCATATTTGTGGGCGACGAAATTGTGAATATTCCTTAATAGGCAGCACAGCATTTCACTTGAAATAAAGCCCACACACTGTGCCCTACTTCCCCCGACTGAACAGCATTTGTTTTTCAGTATCGGATTGTGAGACAAGTGAGAAGGTGTGGTGGGAATGGATGAACACTTTGCTTTCCAGGCCACTGACTACACGAGGGTCGCGTACGAGTCATACGTTACGTTTTTCGCGAGTGAACGAAACCGGAAAACGTTTTGACGGCGGCGCCTCTCACTATACACGTGAGGTTGAGAGCGTTTCATGGTGGTGGAAAGTGAGAGAGCAACGAGAACGACCTTTCGTCGTTTCGGGAACGACGCGGGTTGCTCTGCTCTCTAGTTGTCGTCGTACCGTAGCCTCGCACTATCCGAGCTTTTCCTCGCGCGAATGCCACGAGAAACTCGTTCACCCGTGGAATTCGTATCCGGGAGCGGCTTCCGCGCGCTCGCGGAGATGGAGTTTGCTCGAGGAATCAGAAGGATCTCTGAGCCGCCGGTGGTGGCTGAATATTTTGCGCCTGGAGTTAGGTGCTTCGCAGTTTGAGGGAGCCGTCAGAGTTGTGCACTGAGGGCGCGCGAGGTTGCGAAAATTCGCTCGGGGGTTCACCGAATGTAGCCTCCCACGTCCGCTACATATACTAGATAGCATACACACATATATGGGACTGAGAGACGGATGGAATCCCTAAAACCACGCGGGAAGGAAACAAACTAGCAGCAACGACGACAACGAGTATTCGGTATGTGCTAGAATTTCTCCTACTCACGAGAACACATTTTTCGAGCTCAACAAACGTACCCGCTGTCATTTTCGTGATGATTCCATAATATTCTAAGCGAATAAAGGGAATAAATAAAAATAAATGGACAATAAATTTGCCTATGTCATTAAAAAGTTTTTTAACGTCAAAGTATTTTTATCGTTTTCACTAACTAATTTTTAACGTGATAATGAACTAGGGCCTAGGGGGCGTTAAAATGAATTTAGAATTTTTATATTAAATCAAGAACATTGTTTTTTATTTCTTCTCACTATTTGGTAAAGTGCTGTTACATAATGGATAATGGCAGACAATACAAATGAAAGGATTTTAGCTTTTGTCTACGTCTTCAATCAACGTTCAGCTTTTGTAACGGTAGAAAGGAAAAAAAATTGTCATAGGAGATAAGCATGGGTTCCGCTTGCATGGTTTCGGTGATCTTGGCGACCGCTACCATTGTTGTTGACTCGAGTCCCTTTAATCTTGCCGAGTATATGCGCAAAAGCTCTTTATACTCTCATGGCAGATGACGTGCTCGAGGCCGAGAGTTCACGTACGTTCGTGAAGCACGCATGGATCGCCGTCTCGTGTTTTCTTCTCATTTCATACATTATTATAATTAAAAAGTTGAATGACATTGAGGTGCTCCATGTCTTTTTTAAATTCCGCTATAACAAAAAAGCGTTTCAGACGTTCTGTGATTGTGAGGACTTTTTATAACTGCGATATTTTCTTACAACGCGTCAATATTGTCAGGAAATAAATAAAATGCATATTATTTGTAACACAAAATTCGTCAGCAGTCTGTCGTTTACTTGTTCCAATAACTGTGCATAAGTCCTTATTAACATAAAAACATAATTTATGTATTTGCGCAGTGTAATCAATTTCGCATGAACGAAACAAATTGTTGTGTGCCAGGGAGCATGTGATTGCGTTACACGCAAGTAAAAGCTTTTTAAATAGGGTGTGTCGTTGCACCGCTATTACATACACGCTCAAATGTTGATCTGTATACAAGATTAAGTCGTCAATTTTGTTGTAACGAAAGCACAAAACTCTTAACCGACTTTTGGTCTAAGAAATGGAATGGCGATATATGAATATTTTATATAGCTTTTCGTGGAAAATAAATAGGCGCGAAATATGCGCGAAAAATTGCCATCCCATTCAATACCAATAAATTAGTTGGTCCACCACCTGATTAGGGAGGCTCAATCATTACGTCAATATTTTAGCCCAACTATCCAAAATGAGCGTAACAACTTTTTTTTTCTTGCAACCCATATTTTCTTTTCTCTGTACTAAAAAAATATTTTTAACAACTTCGGTAAGAACGAAAGCACAAACGTCGGTAGATATCTGGGATAAGTTCGTATGCATCGTTGACTCTCGAGTGGGAATCCAGCGACGCGTTTTCGTCGTATTCTTCGTCCGAGTAGAACTGAAAGCTCAGGACCAATGGTTCAACGTGAGCGCAAGCTATATAAATATATAAATATGCGCAAAAAATTGACATCCAATTTACAACCAATAAATTAGTTGTTCTACCACCTGATTAGGGAGATTCTATAATTACGTCAATATTTTAGGTTAACTATCCAAAATGATTGGCGGTCATGATAATTTTTTTTTCTTGCAACCCATATTTTCTTTTCCCTGTACTAAACAAATATTTTCAACAACTTCGGTAAGAACGAAAGCACAAACGTCGGTCGATATCTGGGAAAAGTTCTTATGCATCGTTAACTCTCGAGTGGGAATCTAATCACGTTTACGTCGTATTCTTCGTTCGAGTGGAACTGAGAGCTGAGGACCAACGGTTTAATGTGAGCGCAAGCTACATAAATACACGGAGAGAAATTACTGTGTTGTGACAACATAAAACGAGGACAACAGAAATCGTTACGTTAGGCTTATAAAAAAATTGCTCAGCCCAGCAAAAAGATTTGTCAGCATACCAAAACTGATTTGCCAGCCTAACGCAACGATTTTTGTTGTCCTCGTTTTATGTTGTCACAACTCAGAAATTTCTCTCCGTGTATCCGCAAAAAATTGACATCCAATTAACAACCAATAAATTAGTTGGTTCACCACCTGATTAGGGGGTCTCAATAATTACGTCAATATTTTAGGTTAACTATCCAAAATGATTGGCGGTCATGACAACTTTTTTTTTCTTGGAACCCATATTTTCTTTTCCCTGTACTAAACAAATATTTTCAACAACTTCGGGAAGAACGAAAGCACAAACGTCGGTAGATATCTGGGAAAAGTTCTTATGCATCGTTAACTCTCGAGTGGGAATCTAATCACGTTTACGTCGTAATCTTCATTCGAGTGGAACTGCGAGCTGAGGACCAATGGTCTAATGTGAGCGTAAGCTACATAAATACACGGAGAAAAATTACTCTGTTGTGACAACATAAAACGAGGACAACAGAAATCGTTACGTTAGACTTATAAAAAAATTGCTCAGCCCAGCAAAAATATTTGTCAGCACAGCAAAACTGATTTGCCAGCCTAACTTAACGATTTTTGTTGTCCTCGTTTTATGTTGTCACAACCCAGAAATTTCTCTCCGTGTATCCGCAAAAAATTGACATCCAATTGACAACCAATAAATTAGTTGGTTCACCACCTGATTAGGGAGTCTCAAGCATTACGTCAATATTTTAGGTTAACTATCCAAAATTATTGGCGGTCATAACAACTTTTTTTTCTTTGACCCCATATTTTCTTTTCCCTGTACTAAAAAAATATTTTCAACAACTTCGGTAAGAACGAAAGCACAAACGTCGGTAGATATCTGAGAAAAGTTCGTATGCATCGTCAACTCTCGAGTGGGAATCTAGCGACGCGCTTTCGTCGTATTCTTCGTCCGAGTGGAACTGAGAGCTCAGGACCAATGGCTGAACGTGAGTGCAAGCTCCTGCACATATGGCACAGGGAACGATCATTGTCCATGTGTAGGTGGCATATGTGTGCCTATCTCCGGACCTTTATCTTTACGAGCGCCCTTATCGGACCGGGAATCGGGTATGAATCTCTCGTAAAGCTTGGGAAAGAACCACGCGAGCGAGATTGGCGAGCGATCCCTCGGCACACGGTAGCCTTACCGCTTCTATAGTAGCTGTCGTCCAAGGGTATGGAGAGTGGGAAGATCGAGGAATGAGAGAGAAATTGACGCAGAAAGCTTACGAGAGAAAGCGGGAAATGAAAGTCCCTCCAGCACATTGCAAAAGCTATTGGAATTGAGCACTGGGGCACAAGGGTAAAGGATCGATTGTCGCCGAGGCGAAATTAAAAGGAGATTACCGAGAGGATGCAGAATACATTGTCCTTCGAATCCTGAACACGTGCTGCCAGTCCCGTTCGACAAAACGTAAGTAGGGCTCGATTTATTCTCGTCTACATCTGCAGTTATATAGGTGTATATGGAAAAAGTATATGTAACTGTAGAAGAGTAGGGATCTTAGATGCGGTAAAAGTAGATCTTGAACTATGGCGAGAGTGGTAAAAAGCAACTCACAGATTTTCTTTTTAAACTCTCATAAAAACAAGTTTTTCGCGGAGAGCAAAGAAATAAAAAGAGTGATACGTATTTATATAAATAGCTAAGTTCAACTTTGGACATAAAAACAAACCCTTAGGCGACACACGTGTATAAAGTTTTATTGTCTTGTCTCGATATTTTTTCCAAAACTGAAGGATTGGCAAATTAGAAAATTTGACTTCTCTTATAATTCTGAATCACTTTATAGATTTTCACAAAACTTGGTATGAAACGTCGCTGAATATTATTACTTTTGTGCAAGAATATATATATCTTTAGAACCAAAAATTTGCGGTATTTAGATCGCGAAGACATATTTTTTTTCGAAAATTAATAAATCTACTTAAACCTGAACGAGTGTTTCAATTATTGCATAAATTGCAGAAAAGTTAAAAGTATTTCAAGACAAAAAGGTCTGAATTTTCCAAGCCTGGTAGGTGGATATACACAAACACATGCAGGAATATACATCTGTAAAATTGAGTTCTATATTCTAGCCGACTAGCATTGGTGTGCTTACACCAATTATAGTTTCCATCCTCGTGAAAATTAAATTAGTTAACTTCCTCTAACCCGAGCTAACACGGATATTCGGGCAAAATATTACAAGGTAATGCGTGAAATGTTGGAATTAATCATATGAAAATCTATTAACAATTATAATTATGAATGAATATTTAATAACCTTATCAATTCTATGCATTATAATTTGAGAAATGATTTATACATGAACAGAGGTCATTATAACAGTTCGACTATACCACAGCAGGTCATAGCTTTACGAAATATGGTTTTCATAAGATTTTAGAAGAGGTCGGATGATTCTCTTCAGGATACGAATAGAAAATGCACTGCACTGCGAATTTAAGTAGCTTGAGTAGCGGAAGTGAGAAAGAAGGCTTCAAAAGAGAGTTTCACGATGACGAAAAGCTCGATGGTAGTGGAGAGCCTTACTGCGTACACTATACGTTCGTGCTCTCGTTTTACATCCTCTCTTTTTCTTTCCTGGCAGCAAATGCCCGACGCCGTTGCTGCGAGACTGCGGATAGCGTCGTGCAAGTATCGCGGTATCGTAGCCAGGGCGCATAGAAGCGAAATAGGTATAAGATGAAGCCAAAGGAAGAAACCATCCTACGCCCAAGCAGCATACAGCTCGGAAATACGAGTTCCGAGGAAAATGGAGAAAACTCGCGGAGCTGGAGGTGGGTAAAGTAAGGAATGTGTAAGAAGCGAATAGCACGGAGATGAGCGGTAGAGAAAAAAATTTTAAGTGTCCGTCCGAGATATGGATGTAGGTAATATACATATATTCACGTTTATGATGCAGAAATGGAAGAGGTAGAAAATATGAGAGGGTGGAGCTCATGTACGATACACGCTAGAAAGAGGGAGAGAGAAAGTTGAGAGAGAAGAACGAAAGAAAAAAATTAAACCAGGGCCGCGGTGCAACGGCGATAAAGCTGGAATGCGGCAGAGCACAGAGCACAATCCACCTTTTGGCCGACTTGCACGCGCGTCTAGGCTTCCCCCATCTCCCAAGCTCGCACGTAGGCATCCCCGACGTTTCGGAAGTTTGAGTGAAACGCGTTTAGTGCCTCGCTTTGACGTGCACGAATGTTAGCGCGGCGCGCGGTGAGAAAGAGCATCAGCACATCCCGTGACCGCGTTATACTTATATGTAGGACGTGTATATATATATATATATATATATGACGATCAAGCAAGTGACTACGTGTGCACTAAAACACGTACATGTACACATACAACGGCAGCGGGCAATACGTGTTTCTATAGAAAGCCATCGTGTTGGTTGTATAGGTATTATGATGGAACGTTGCAGGCCGACAGTATCCCCTGTTGTAAGGTAGTTTGAGAAGACACCATGATGTGGACGAAGGGTTATGTATGCTATACAGATTCTGGGCATGTATGTATGGGTGATTCTCTCACACATACGATATAGTTGAATCCGGGGCTAGATGGGTTTATTTTTTATACAGAATTTTCAGTACCCCTGTGAATACCCCCTTGGGATTAAAATTTTATGTGTATTATTGAAGATTTTGTCGCGAGTATTTTCCCAAATACAATGTTACAGCCATTATTTGAATACGCAACTTTTTCCTATGGTAGTATATAAAGTATATTCTGCCATTTTTATTTTCTGTATGGACGATGAGATCTGAAAATTATTAAAAAAAGATTTTTCTAATTCACACTCTTAATATTCCACATACTTTCATTAAATTTGAATTTAGCGATATTAATGCTTAATCGTGGTCACCTCATACAAGGTTTTGTTTTAAACGAATTTTATTCATTAAAGTGAAATGACGCATCTTCCGAAAGTACGGTATGAAAAACTGTAATCCAATGTGCTTAAAGCCGTTTAATATGTTATACAAAAGCAAAATCGGTTGGTCTGCCTACATTCTAGCGGCTTTGTCTGTCCGCAACGCAGTGGAGCACACTCTGCTTCTGTATAAAATATTAACTAGCTCTGAGTAGATTGGATTACAGTTTTTTTTATTATATTAACAGGGCCCGAGGCGACGAGAGGCACGTAGTGCCACATCCCCTTTATATATTTTATTAACATTTTTCTATTTATGTTTTTTTTTTAGCCAAGGTTGATTTTTAACTTAACAGTTTCTGCATTCTAAGCCTGAAAGGATGCATGTGGCTTGGAGCAACTGGTCACTGAGTCAATAAACCCCGGTCACCTCTCTCTTTGTGTGCACATGCGGGATAGTATGACGTGGGTGTTGTTTGCGTGAGCGCAAAGTTAACATTCATGCTACGGGCACATACGTTGCTGTGTGTGCTCGTTGCTCGAGAGTGCTTTGAAGCGCCGGGCGTAAAGCCGAAAGAAAATCAAGGAGCGAAAAGCTCTCTTGCTTCGAAGGAACGAGGGGTACAACCAGACACAGGTATACTATACACGGGCACGGGCTAATGCACATGTATGTACATCGCGTTTCCCCTTAACGTATATGAGCCCCGATCGAAGCCGAGAGGATTCACACAGAGTCGAGTGGAGGACGGTAACGAGTCAAAGGGAGAGAAAACGATGCACAAAGTTTAAAGGAAACTCCGTTTTATTGCGACTGGTTGGGGCTTAACGACACTCATGACCAATTATTCAATGGAGCATTGAAACACCATTAAATTAGGATTTTATTGTGGAGGTAATAAAGATACAAAAGTCTCTACACGGAAAGAAATGTTTGGTTGTGGCAACTACGTTTTCGATTTGCTGTACACAATGTCTAAAAAATTAGTTGCCTCAACCATATCGAATAATAACCTCAACTATTCACGATTAGTTCTCGATTGGATTAGTTAGGTTAACTAATCCAATCGTTGGGACTACCATTCGAATCGTCGGTATTATCATTCGAAACGTCGGTATTACCATTTGAGTTGCTGGTGAAATAGAATAATCGATTGGTTGTGTCAACTCATTTCTTGGTTATGGCAACTAATCTTTTTTTTCTGTGTAGTCAAATAAACATTTTTACTATGAGATCCAATATTTCCGCTAAGTGTGAATGCGAAGATATTGTTAATTTCATCTGACCAAGTCGAAGAATATTAAATGTCTTCCATAATGTCCAATGGGGTGTTCATTTTTGTTTCGTGCTTTTTATAGATACTAAAATTTTGTTACATTTGTGCAAGAATATATATATATATATATATATATATATATATATCTTTAGAACCGAAATTTGCGATATTTCGATCGCGAAGACATATTTTTTCGAAAATTAATAAATCTACTTAACCCTGAACCAGTGTTTCAATTATTGCATAAATTGCAGAAAAGTTAAAAGTATTTCAAGTAAAAAAGTCTGAATTTTCCAAGCCTGGTAGGTGGATACACACAAACACATGCAGGAATATACATCTGTAAAATTGAGTTCTATATTCTTGCCGACTAGCATTGTTGTGCTTACACCAATTATAGTTTCCATCCTCGTGAAAATTAAATTAGTTAACTTCCTCTAACCCGAGCTAACACGGATATTCGGGCAAAATATTACAAGGTAATGCGTGAAATGTTGGAATTAATCATATGAAAACCATATCGAATAGTAACCTCAACTATTCACGATTAGTTCTCGATTGGATTAGTTAGGTTAACTAATCCAATCGTTGGGACTACCATTCGAATCGTCGGTATTATCATTCGAAACGTCGGTATTACCATTTGAGTTGCTGGCGAAATAGAATAATCGATTGGTTGTGTCAACTCATTTCTTGGTTATGGCAACTAATCTTTTTTTTCCGTGTAGTCAAATAAACATTTTTACTATGAGATCCAATATTTCCGCTAAGTGTGAATGCGAAGATATTGTTAATTTTATCTGACCAGGTTGAAGAATATTAAATGTCTTCCATAATGTCCAATGGTGTGTTCATTTTTGTTTCGTGCTTTTTATAGATACTAAAATTTTGTTTTTACATTATTAAGAGGTAGTTCCGAGGTATAGTGAAAATGTGGAAAATAAGTTTTACCGTTAAACGAGTGATGGTGGAGTTTTGGAGAGTAAGATATTTACGTTTGTATTGTACTTCAAGGCAAATTTGCATCGACGTGCTAAGCAATAATTTAGTCGGTTTAACTGTTTCATTGGCGGACGCATATTTAAGTAGTCGCTTGGTTGTCCCAACTACGCTTTCTTCTGTGCTCACGAAGTGCATCAGACTTCGTGAAACTAATTTAGATCTTCACTGCAAATTGAACTCCATAAGTCGAAGTTGTGCACCCATGAACGGGGTTCTAAAAAAAATCACGTTTGAGAATGTTCGATTTTTTAATATTTTTTATGTGATTTTTATGAAGTTGCAAAATTCATACATACAAAACCAATCGAGTTGAAGGCCGTCCTCATGGAAAGGCTAACATTTATATTGCCATAGCTCCTGAACTACTTTGACGAATCAGCTCAATTTTTAGTGCCATATATAGTACTGGCAAATATTTATTTGGTATATAT
Source organism: Ephialtes manifestator (assembly GCA_963970395.1). Lineage (NCBI taxonomy): Eukaryota > Metazoa > Arthropoda > Insecta > Hymenoptera > Ichneumonidae > Ephialtes > Ephialtes manifestator. The sequence goes on along the minus strand of OZ019968.1, from coordinate 41,102,776 downwards.
TTTATAAAAATCGGTTCAAGCATTCAGGCTTTATGGAATTTTAAAGATTTTCAAGACTCTTCGTGAACGGTCTAACTCTGATCAATTTTTAGCTATCGGGCTAAAATCTCATATGAAAATTGAAAGAAGTGACGCGGTCTTTAATATTGAATGGAATAGTCCTGATTTTATAGGAATTCAAATTTTCAATGTTTTTTTTTGTTTTGTTTAAAATGTTATAACTCAAGAACGAGTCAAGTATCTGAGAAAAAATTTTGCATAAAGATTAAATGGAATATGTTGATATTTAGTACTCAAGTTTGTGAGACAGCACCAAAAATTTCATGTTTTATAGAAATCAAATCAATGACCTGAAATGTTTGATACTGATTATGGTTCTAGTATAACCTTGCTAACAAAATGCGTAAACCAAAATCGAGCAACGTACTTTCTCATACAGAAGTCTTTCCGGACGTCGGGTAAAAAAAATAAGAAAACAATATATAAGGTTCTACTTTACAACCTTTTAAAAAATTATTTTCATGTGGCTCAGCCTTTTCCTTAATGATATAAGTAGGTTTTAAATTATCACATCCTTTTTGATAGTATGAATATAAGTCTCCCTCTGAATATAAAGTCTTTAAGGGCTTTAATGGCCTATCACTATATGGTTTATTGTACTCTCACATACGACTGTATAATATGGGTACAAAGGTATTATAGCGAGAAGGAAAGAGTTAAGTAAGTACGGCGAGCCAGCATATCGGGCTACCGGGTTCGAGAGGGGCTAAAGGACGCATTTGTGCGGCTTCGCGACACTGTCTGACCCGCGGATTATCGGCCTACAGCGAAGCGCGGTTAGTTGGGTTACTTCGACTCTCGAGACGCGCGGGGTATCTTCAACCCTCGCTTCGTTGGCGGATGAACCCAGAGAAAAACAGCGATTTCCTACCAGTCATCAGAGAGAGAGAAAGAAAGATAGACATGAGGAAAGAGAGAGAGAGAAACACAGAAAGTAAGCCAGATAGTACAATCCGCGGGAACAAGGAAGAGTACGTGCTTTCACCCTAGCGCAGGCAACTAGAACAATCCACTTTCGCATCAGTGGCGAATTAGAGTAAGTACGAGAAAAGCAGGAGGATCGGTAGGGGAAGTGAAGGGAAAGATAATGAAAATACGAAGAATATAAAAGGAATGAGGAAGAATATAAAAGAGAAGATTGCCTGGAATACGAGAATCACCGTAATTTTCAATTATTATTAAATTCTCTGCTAGAGGGCGAGACGACGAGATCGTGTTACTATGGTTAGCTATATATGGACTCAGTAGTCCACTTGCTTGGTATGTACTAGCCGAGCTCACAGTCTGCCACCGCAAAATGAGCTAGTGATCTTGCCGGGTAGCCACGGGAATCTATTGGCTGGAGGCTACCATGTAACGAGACAAGTAGAGGGAGAAGAGAGAGAGAGAGAGAGAGAGAGAGTAAGAGGAAGGTGAGTTTACGTGGAAAGGCGCTCAGAATATGTGGATAGTGGTCTTATGCCGGTACATGGAGGGGTGGCTTTACGGCGCCACCCTTCGGTCCTCATAATCCGGGGGAAGGTAACCCAGGGGAAATTTAGCTTGGCCCGGTAAAACCCTTGTTTCATACAAGCTAGCGTACACGCGAGACTTGGACGTCGAGCGTCATATAGTGGGCGACGGGTGAACGAAGAGGTAACAGGGGCTTTCTCAAGTTGCTGGCACTGCGCTCAGCTCGCGTGGGTCGAAAGATGAGGAGCAAAAAGTATGAGCCACGCTGTAAGGTCAGAATATGTAAGGTAAAAGCATTCGTGTACTGGCGTAACATGATTAACGTTAACTTGGCAACGACATCTGGCGAAATAATGCAGTAAAGTACTGGAGTTTACTGTGCCGTGTTGTAGCGTATATATAGATATATACAGGGTACGTACATACGCCCCCGTGACTTTCGACTTTATAATGTCAATCCTCGGCTGTCGTTTGTTCTTCTGGTTGAGACTGGCACTCGTTGCTATTTGAAGGAAAAAATTACTATGGTAGACGCGACTGATGTAATTTATGAGAATTTTTTAATTAATTTCTGACATTTTACGGAAAATTCGAATGGAAATTCTTAACGTACCGACGTTGGTTTTATCAGAAATTTCGCTCATCTTATATATTCGTAGGATAAGACAAATTTTATTTTTTAACTTGGCGTCGAGTCGCTACCACGACTCTTGATAGCAGCTATCGAGTTGATAATAATTTTTTTTCCATAATTTTAAAATAAATATATTTAACCTTACAATCTTATAAAACCTTCCGTATAAGTGAGTGCATTTTTTTGCAAATAGTAGGTACTGGAATTACAAAAAAAAATTACCACATACCTTAAAATAAATTTTATATGCAAGAATAATTTTTTTCTTTACTCGTGCATGCAAAATCCTCGTTTGCCCACCGTTTACAGAGATGCAAAATGGCCAGTTGACGCACTAGTGCGCAAAATATTTTGCGCACTGGCTCCCTCATTTTGCACACTGTTCCCTGGATTTTTCTCACTGCTTGAAGTTGCAGCTCATTTTGCATGCAGTGAACGTCGGACAAACTAGGATTTTGTATTGCACTCGTAAAGAAAAATATGGTTCGGTACACGAGGCCAAAGGATCGTTCTGCGCACTGCTCGCGTGAAGACAGCACGAAAAGCGTGAAGTCATCACACGAGTAGTGCGCAAAACGCTCCTTTGGCCTCTTGTATCGAAATATACTATTTTTAGTGTAATAGTATAATAAAATGACTGACCATAAATATTAGTTTCAAAAACCTCAACTATCGTTTTCAATTCATTATAGCCATCATAACCTATTACTAATTAATGACATTAGTAATGCGAGGACAATCACGACTTTTACGAGTGCCAAATTTCTACATGGGGAGAAAAGATTAGTTGCCATAAACAAAAAATGAGTTAACGCAACCAATCGATTATTCTATTTCTCTTACAACTCAAATGGTAGTCCCAACGATTGAACTGTTTAAGCTTACTAATCTCGCGAGGACTAATCGTGTGAACAGTTAAGGTTACTATTCGATACGGTTGGGACAATTAATTTTTGAGGCCTTGTTTACACCAAATTGGAAACGTAGTTGTCACAACCATACTAAGAGAAGAGTTTGTTAACAGTTAACAAATCTTGGTTAAATATGGCGAAATGAACCATTTAGTTATTCTTATTAAATCTCACTTGAGCCAAATAAGATTTGTTAACTATTAACAAATGTCAGCGATCTTCATTGGCGACAAGCAAATTTTATGTAGCTCAAGTAAGATTCAATAAGAATATCTAAATGATTCATTTCGCCATATTTAACCAAGATTTGTTAACTGTCAATGAACTTTTCTCTCAGTGCAAACATTTCTTTCTGTATAATTTTGGGTGAGGCAAAAAGTAAAGAATACCAGGAGGTGTTATCTACAATAATTCCTGATATTCGTTTCTGTAATCCAATGCGAATAAGCATATTCCATTTGCCAGTTAGTGCAAATGCCTTGAAAAATGCCGACAGAAACTTTGAAAATATCGTTGCTTATTCTTGCTGCCAAAACGAGCAGCAGCAGTTTGGAACGGGATTGCGGTTGGATCGGAGCTCTACGTATGTACGTTAGTTCGCACGTAGCGTGTACCGTCGACCTCGACCTGAGCACGCGTCGTCGATATAACGACCTAAACCAACGACGAGGTGAACGATGCAAAGAGTGAGAAGAGACGAGTAAGCGATTCACGAGAAAAGAGCGTGGGAGATGTGGAAGGTGCGCATTGAAACGTGCTGGAAAACCAAGGAGGATTGCTATGTTGGCACAAGTCTCGTATATGGGTAAACGTAAAGGGTACAGCCACAAGAAATAGAAAAGGAGAGAAACGTTACGTTATTTTAGCGTGTGTCGATCGTCACGTACACGAGCTTCGCGGTTTCAGCCACGAATCTATGGTTCTCTCAAGCGCGAATCCGGTTACGTCTTATATGTGTTAGTTTCGACAAGAGCTCTCTTCCGCCTGGTATCTTTCTCACGATCTCTACCTCGAACTCTGTAGCATGAGCGCGGTGCAAAAAGCTCTCACCGGCACTCCGCCTAACCGTTACTAGGTTTCTCGCACTTATATCCCCATGGGGATGTGCACCGATATCGCGGGAAACAATTTCATCGTGAAATCAAATCGTCGCAGCAGCTGCTGCTGCTACTGTTGCTCTTCTAGCCCTAGCATCAGCTATCTGAAAACTTTTCAAGTGTTTCGCCAGGTAGAGATACACTAACACTCTTTCGTTTTGTCAGGATTAAACTTTTAGTTTGACTCTTCTTCTCTTTAAATAAAATAAATGTGAAAAACCAAATCGATTTTCTTAAAGAAGATATTGCAGTCGGTGATAAAGTTTTTTCAAATGGCTTCAATGGATTTATTTGTTCATTCGACAGTTTTTTTATAGTTATTTAGGAAACTCAACAAGAATATATGAACCTAATTTATACTGAAAACAAAAACATATTTTTAATACAATTGGAAAAAAGTGGACAGAAATAATACTTTTTTTTACGTAAATTTAAATTCGACGTTTCGTATAATAAATTAATTGTTTTTAATGTGTGGTTGTTATAGGAAATTAGATACTGCACCTGAAACTGGGGATAGTAATAGAAAGCCAAATGTGGCTGGTTTCAATGCGATTAGTACACAATATGCGAAAACAATTTGATAATGCTTCATGAAACGTAATCCACTTCGTTATGTAGTCAATACCTATCATAACGACTCGTAAACGCGGCAATCCGTACGGAGGTACTGTTTCAATAACATAGAAAACCCTGGTCATCGTGTTATCCTGGCTTTGTGGTCTGTCAGTTATCACTTGAGTGCTTATTATGCTGTTTTGCTTGTTACATTATATCGAATCGATGATATTGCGGCAGAACTTGATAAACATTATTTTTCTATCTCATGATTTTGGTACTTGTAACATTTCTATAAAGTCAATAACATGTTATCGATTTGAGGATAATAACTCGATTCAAAAATCGGGGATATTCATTGATGGATATCTCACTTATTAGACTGGTGGTATGAAAAAATGAGCTGTTCATACCTTAAACAAAGAATTTCTCGATAGGTAGCAAAAGCATCTGGTTTTCCTGGCTTATGGTCATTTTTTCTTTTTAAACTCTGCAAATTTTTGTAGAAAAAACGGTACGCAAAAAATCTGGAAATAATTATCAGTTGTGCATAAAACGTATCCTACCGGCACGAGTTTAGATTATTTCTTCTTCTAAAGATTGGTGAATTCACAATTCATTTAATAATTTCTGTTTTTTATCGTTATTCGAATCTATTGGGTTTTCTTAATTTTAACTGCATCTTAAATCATTGAATATTATACTTACGTTTTTTTATAAAGGTGTGCAGAGTATTAAATCATAATAAAAAATGGCGGGTAGGGATGAGCATTGATTCAATTAAAATTGATTTTAAATACTTTTTGAATGAATATTCATCTGTGAGCATATGTGGTCCAGAATGGTGAGATTCTTTTACGACCTAGAAAGAAAATTCTTTGTTTAATGGGTCAAAAATATATATATATATATATATATATATATATATATTTATATAACAACAGCAGCCAAAAAGTAAAATTGTGCCCCACAACAAATTCGATGAGATGCTTTGTAGAATGAAATATAAATATCTCTATACATGCACGGATGGGTAGTAGTATGGTAGCACGAATCCCGCTAGCTGAATATCAGGTGAGGTGCAGGTGGCGACTATCCGATCAGTGTTTCGTGTTTCAGGACCCCCAGCACAGACCAGGGCAGTACTCGGTGGCACAGCTCAACTACCATGTGACATTCACCCACCTCATCGGATGAACGACTCAGCGATTCTCGTCGTCTGGTACAAAAATGACATCACGCCTATTTACAGGTAAGAACTCTATAATAATTGCCTAGTAATTTATGCTAGAAACCATAAAATCGTCCCAATATTTGTCAAAAATAATATTTCTAAAGCAACTAAATTTTTGTCGATTCTGTTAAAAGTTAATAGATCACGCGACTTTTCCAAATTATGCTGCATATTGTTGCCCTAATTGGTCGTCAATATTCACAGGAAAAGTTGAATTTTGCCCTCGATTGCCATATCTGCATTCAACACAAATAATAACTATTGTGAAAGTTCCTGGAAAGTAACAGCCGAAGTGTCCCAAAAATGACTATATCATAGAAGACGAATAAAACACTATCGTCATAGAAGACGAATAAAACACTATCGTTTAAGTGAAGCGCGTCTTCTGACGCTTGTCAATTAAAAATCGACAGTTAATTGGCAAAAATCCACTTTCAGTCAGCCAATTATTTGCTCAATTGATCAAATTAATTATTTCATCACAATTTCTCGAAGAGAATTACTTCTTTTCATTAATATACGTTTCAATGCGTTAACTAAATTTTAATTGGATCAATTAAATTTTTATTTATATCATCACTGTCGCAAGTGGGCTTAAATCAGGAGGGATGGCAGTTGTATATTTTTCAATAGAATTGATTACTCCGGACGCCTTTCACAGAATATCTTTCTTAATTAAATATGAAACGTATTTCCAAGTTAAAGCGACCTTTCTTACACAATTTATAAAATGTCGAGGTGTACCAATCATATGAACCTTGAATAAGGCACAACCTGAAGACCCGAATTTTTCAATGCTTTAGGATTACAAAATATACGAGGTGATTCCTTTTATGATAAAATAATATCACACTTGTTCCTGAAGAGAGACCAAGAATAATATACTGTTTTTTGTGAATTTTAAAAATCCGTCCTAACTCTCCATTTTCTAATCAATATCTCACATCACATTTTGTTCATAATATCAGCAAAAAAAATAACAAGTATCAAATTGTTTAGAATATCACCCGAACATTATGCCTAAACGACTTCTTGTAGCACGCCAAGTATATCTACATAACAACAATAATAATAATAATATCAACATACTCACGAACTAAGCTACTTCACCGACCTTGACACCTTATTTAGTCGACGAGAGACGATTCGCGTGTTCAGCCCTGGTTCTCTTTACTCGTATTACTCACACCTTAAGTGTACACATATCTCATATACATTAAGGTACATAAAATTATTATACTTATATGTATACATAGCGACCAAATAATGTTTGCCCACGAGGTACACATAAGCGCAATGCACCAATGGATACGCTTCAGTGTATGAGCATTATAGTATTCTCCAGTGTACGTTTATTATATATGAGACATTCTCGGGTGAGTGAACATGTGAGTGTAAAGACAACTCGTCCAGTGATAGCCCCAGTTCACGTAGTCAGGACTCACGCGCGTATGAGTTTATATGATCATGACATTGTGTGAGTATAAGTGTACATATGGTATAGACGAGACGACAAGGGAGCAACGGGCAGGGCGTAACCGTAGCACCTTGCTGGAGGTCGACGCTGTGGGGCGTTGTAATAAGGGGCCGCGTGTCAACAGGTAATAGACGCTCGTCTGGCTCCGGCGAGCCTTGGACGATGGCTACCCTCGCGCAACTTGCACGCCTTCATCTCATAGTTCTTTTATTAGGGCATATCGTGCGAAAGATGACAGTCTCAATGAGACATGAGAAAAATACTCTGAGTACACAGTGCGGAGTATTAATAAACAACCAGGTTGACGTTCAGTATGAACTGGACGTCAACCTGAAGTTCATACTGAAACATTGGAGAGTTGGAATGTTCCTACTAGAAATTCGCAACTGCAAGCAACGCTGTAATAAAAGCACCCAATCGGCACACATGTCACAATGATGTCCTCAAGACGTCTTTAGGATATCATTGTGACATGTGATATTCTAAAGACGTCTTGAGGACATCATTGTGACATGTGATGTCCTAAAGACGTCTTGAGGACATCATTGTGACATGTGATGTCCTAAAGACGTCTTGAGGATATCATTGTGACATGTGTGCCCAGTGGGCAGCGTTGCTTGAAATTATATCGCTACATACACTAATAAAAAAAATTGTTAGAACCAACAAAACGTGCGCTTGCGGGCGGCGAAAAGAATATTCTTTTGATCGAATGAAATATGTAACTGATCGAAGCAACAGCTGATAGAATCCAAAAATGATTCGATAACCATTGCTAGATATTTTGTCCAATCGACAAAATATTTTTTTCGCCGCCAGCAAGAGCTCGTTTTGTTGGTTCTAACGATTTTTTTGTCAATATAGTCTGGATAAACCAGAGTGGCTCCGGCAAGTCTTGGCCTATGGCTTCCCTTGCGCAACCCTATGGCTACCTTGCACTCCTTCATCCATGGATGAAGGAGACAGTCTCAAGATGAGAAAGAAAGATGACAGTCTCAATGGGACATGAGAAAAATACTCCGAGTGCACAGTGCGGAGTATTAATAAATAACCAGGTTGACGTTTGTGCTGAAATATTGGAGAGTTGGAATGTTCCTACTAGAAATTCACAACTGCAAGCAACGCTGTAATAAATGCAGCGTTGCTTGAACTGATATCGGTACGTATCTAGTCTGGATAAACTAGAGTGGCTCTGGCGAGCCTTCACGGAGAGAAATTTCTGTGTTGTGACAACATAAAACGAGGACAACAAAAATCGTTACGTTAGGCTTACAAAAAAATTGCTCAGCTCAGCAAAATGATTTGTCAGCCGAACAAAAGATTTGTCAGCATAGCAAAACCGATCTGTCAGCCGAACAAAAGATGTGACAGCCTAACGTAACGATTTTTGTTGTCCTCGTTTTATTTTGTCACACCACAGAAATTTCTCTCCGTGTTGGCCTATGGCTACCCTCGCCCAACTTGCACGCCTTCATTTCATAGTTCTTTTATTAGGGCATATCATGCAAAACGATGACAGTCTCAATGGGACATGAGAAAAATACTCCGAGTACACAGTGCGGAGTATTAATATATAACTAGGTTGACGTTCAGCATGAACTGGACATCAACCTGAAGTTCATATTGAAATGTGGTAGAATTGAAATATTCCTACTAGAAATTCACAACTGCAAGCAATGCTGTACATAAATGCAGCGTTGGTTGAAATTATATCGGTACATATCTAGTCTGGATAAACTATCCGACTAGTTTCTAGTTGGTTGTGGAAACTAGTCGGATCTGGCCCAGATTAAGCGTGGTAACCTATTGCATTCGTGGCCCAGATCTGAGGCCGGATCGCTAACTGATCAGGCTGTGATAAGACACAGTCGATTAGAGCCTGATAGGGTTCGGCTGAAACTTGGTAATTCTTATCAGACATGCTAGATGAAAACCTGGATTTAATATTTTCACAATGACCACATAAAGGAAGTTCGAGCTTGTGACAGCAAAACGCTGTGATTTTCCTTCTGTCATCAAAATTCCCTTCTCAAAAGTAACGTTGTGAGATCGTAAAGTGGTCTGTAAATTTTATGCAAAGTACAGCTTCGGTTCACCTTTTAACTCCTCACTCATATTTCGGACGTGCCCTACATTTTTAGAACGGAAATGTACTTCACTATCGTTCTCCAGTTGCATATTCTATCTCGGAAAGTACCGGTTACAAACCTTTTTACGATGATGTTTTAAAAAGTCACTTTTTTCCGTTTCTGATTTAAGAATTCACAGATCCGACTTTCGATCAGAAAATACAACAAAATTAAAAAAAAAATTAAGCTATCGAATTTTCGCCTTTACTATCGTTCTCAAATCGCATATTCTACCACAGAAATTACCGATTACAAGACTTTTTAACATGATTTTAAATTAAAAAACGAATGCAAAGTAGAACCGTAGCACATATTGTACACATTAATATGTAAATGCGAAACCTTTCGACTGTCGAATTGTTAATTTATTCAAATTCCGAGAATTCGATAATCCCAGATGAATGGAACAATGATACAACTATACATTAAATGATTTTGCAATTCATATTCAATCAATCCTTTTTGAGCATTTTCTGACGAATCAAAATTTCATTAGTTAAATTTATTAATTACACTAAAAACTCACAAGTACAATTAACTTTACATTAACACTGTAAATGACAAATTGATTAATTTGCTTAACTCACACAGCGTATCGGCTTCATCAATTATGATAAATAAATCACGACTTATAAGCTCATTTATAATCATTTATTTTAATTATCTGACATTTCGAATTGTCAATTTCGGTAATCAGTTTTATGTTTGTCGAATAACAGATTAATTAATGACCAGTTAATTAACCAAACTAACAAAGTTATATGTTTTTGAATATGACCGTGAAATATTAACAGCTTTTACTCCCACGTTGACTGTATTAGTAAAAATGTTATTATAAAGTGATATTCAATTCCTCCATCATGCCTTGCCTTTGAACCGTCACTGAAAGCATATAAAACACATTGTTGCTATATTTTTCGATGGCAATCGAATTGTCTGATTGTTTCGATGTCAAAGAAACATTGATAAAACTCTATTTAATCGGGATTCTGTTCAAGCGCTGTCAATTGATTCGCTTGAAAGATGAATCAACACCATTGAAAAAAGTTTAAAAAAATATGTTCCAAAAAATTGAGGTATTTTTCATGATACTGTACACGATAGCAATGCGATAAAGTAACCACGTTGTATTTTATTTCACTCCGCCAACAAAGTTTATGCCGAAACATCACATTTAGTTTCCGGAAAATTTTTATTTTATCGTCGAGAGAATGAACCTTGTATCTGTTACGAAGGGCATGTAATATCGAGAGACTCCAAACAAATAAACGGTGGACTCTTTTGTACGTAGCGAAACAATAGAAAAGCACGATTCCTTTTTTTTCTCCCATTAATATTACATGCTTAACAAATCGACAATGATGAATGCGCAATTGTACGTGGCAAAAAACAATAGAAAAACGCTTCGCTGCAAACTCAATATAGTTCAGTTCAAACCTTGTACATCTTGGAACGGCTTCGAGACTTCAATCAATGTGTGTTACGAAGGGCATAGAATACAAGTAGAATAGTAACATGAAAAAGACACTACCCGCGCAAAAATGGAAGTATGAAAACAGTATTTCCCAAATATTAAAAGTATCTTGAATAATAGTATGTCAAGGCTGGCGTAGTGGAATAAGACATACGGAATAAGATTTCGCCCAAATAAAGAAGGTATTAAAACAGTATTGAAAATCTTTCCAAAAGTGAAAAGTCTTAAGTGTGACCTATTGGACTGAATAATAGTAAATAATATTGAACCGTTTTATTAGTTTTTATGGTCCAGGTCGATATCTACATGGCTTCCGGTGTCCAGATCGATATTTCCATGGCATTCGGTGTCCAGGTCGATATCTCCATGGCTTTCGGTGTCCAGGTAGGTATTTCCATGGCTTTCGGTGTCCAGGTCAATATCTCCATGTTTTTCGATGTCCAGATTGATATCTCCATGATATCGACCTGGACACCAAAAGCCATGGAGATATCGACCTAGACACCGAAAGTCATGGAGATATCGACCTGGACATTGAAAGCCATGGAGATATCGACCTGGACATCGAAAGCCATGGAGATATCGACCTGGACACCGAAAGCCATGGAAATACCTATCTGGACTCCGAAAGCCATGGAGATATCGACCTGCACACCGAAAGCCCAGGAAATATCGATCTGGATACCGAAAGCCATGGAGATATCGACCTGGACACCGAAAGCCATGGAGATATCGACCTAGACACCGAAAACCATGGAAATACCTACCTGGACACCGAAAGCCATGGAGATATCGACCTGGACACCAAAAGCCATGGAAATATCGATCTGGACACCGGAAGCCATGTAGATATCGACCTGGACCATAAAAACTAATAAAACGGTACAATATTCACTTGTAATACCACAAGAGCTTTGAAATTATCGGATATTTCCTGTCAGGTTCGTTGCAAACAAATGAACGAGTCAAGTTGTCCAGGTTAAAAAATCACGAGCGCGTAGCGCGAGTGATTTTTCTGGAAAACTTGACGAGTTTATTTGTTTGCAAGGAACCTGGAGGGAAATATCGGATTAATTTCGAAGCTCGAGTGGTATTCGGGGGATTATTTTTTCTATTCAAATTGCGACAAATGGAATTGCACCATGAGACAAAAATTATCGTTCTCACAAGGAAATTTCATAATCAGAACAAAAACCTTTTAATTCATGTTTAAAGTATTGCAGTTAAATACACAATTGTTATAGACTTTTGTATATTGATTCCAGACTGAAGTTTTCGATTTAATCGTATTAACAGGGACATTTTTCTTTACTTTTTCAATAGTTTGCAAGGATTCAACTCCAAACCTACTCATATCAAATAAAAATCCTTTGACTGCCAGAATAAAATTCAATCTGTCAGTTTGAAAGATGGTTGACGCGGCTAAATGATTTTTTGTTTTGTATATATAACCAACACGCAAAATTATCAAAAAATTATCAGTATAATACCGTGTAGCTTGCCCCACGTGACGTCGAATGGTGCAATTTCATTGGTCGAAATTTGGATAGGAAAAATAATCTTTACTATTATTCAGTCCAATAGATCACACTTAAGACTTTTTACTTTTGGAAAGATTTTCAATACTGTTTTAATACCTTCTTTATTTGGGCGAAATATTATTCCGTATGTCTTATTCCACTACGCCAGCCTGGGCATACTATTATTCAAGACACTTTTAATATTTGGCAAATACTGTTTTCATACTTCCATTTTTACGGGGGTACATAGGCCCTTTTTTACGTAGCAAAAAACAATAGAAAAACGCTTCGATGCAAGCTCAATATAGTTCAGTTCAAACCTCATACATCTTGGGACGGCTTCGAGACTTCAATCAATGTCTGTTACGAAGGGCATAGAATACAAGTAGAATAGTATCATGAAACAGACACTACATAGGCCCTTTTGTACGTGGCAAAAAACAATAGAAAAATACGGTTCGTCTCTTTTAGTCCCATTAATATTAGATGCATACAGTAGAGTTCGATCATTGATATACAGACACAAGGTACACTATGCGATAATAGTACTACAACTCACAACGTTTTCCTTGCTATTTCTGTGTGTTCGGAGATGCAAGGCAGTAACGTTTGAATGCAAACCCAATGTAGTTCCGTTCTGCCCTTGTATATGTGTTAGGACGGCTTCGTGACTCCACCAATACCTTATGTATGTGTATATTCAACTTATACGTACGACTGGACGTGGTGCGCACTACTGAAAGTTTCGGGCATGGCGTTCAACGCCCTCCGTCGTGCTGCAATAGCACGAATACCTTGGCCAAACGGCTAGTAGTGAAATACCCGAAAGGGTCAGACGCGCGCCCGCTCACTGACCGTCCAAGGGGCTTACACGATACGATGTGGATATAATGTACGTATAAAGGTACCTCTATTACGTGCAGATCCTTGCTGGTCTAGCTCCGTCAACGTCTTCGACCCGGCGGAACAGTCTCAGGAGTATCCGGTCTATGTATAGATAATGCCTGAGCATAAAGGAAGAGCCCGGGAAGTCAATATCTTCTGTCGCTATAGGTATATCGGTAACAGTGGCTACACTCCGAACTCCAGTAGTGCAGTGGTGGAGCATGTATATGAATGGAATAATATACCCGCAAGGATCTTTCGGGTACGAGGGAAACTGTCTGCTGTGGTAGCGGCGCATCGGAAACGAGCAACCGCTTATACCAAGTAAATTATGAGAATATGTAGGGTAAATTGTGTGAGATATATATACATATATATGAGGCACATAGGGCTTAATTGGATGGTTATAGTTTTTCATTAATTTGGATAATGGAATTCCTGTAACTATTGAACTACGTTATTGCAACTTTTATTTCGATTCCTGTTCGTGAGAGAACTGCAACTTCATACAGAAATTTTGCTAACAATTAGGACATGTTATGGGAACATTTAAATAATACGATTCGTGGAAAATGAAAAGATTATTTCATGAATGTGAAATATTTCGAAAACTATGTCAAATTGAGATAACAAATCGACATATGTCAAATAGTGTCATTTTTTTACATGCGGTAAGATGAAATATCTTAGAAAATTTCAAAGCTATTTTGAGATCGATTTGATATCACGTTTTCTGAAATCAAATTGTAATTTGATATCAGTAAACGTAATATTTACAATTGATTCTGATCCTCCAAATGCAGAACTGAATTTCAGCGCAATAATTGCACTCAAATTAGTAAAAAAAACTTGGTATCAAATCGATCTCAAAATAGCTTTGAACTTTTCGAAAATTTATCGTCTTAACGCGTCTAAAAAATGGCACTTTTTGTGATATGTCGATTTATGATCACAATTTGGCATAATTATTTTTATGCGGGTTACTTCGATCGACGAGCTCCTGGTATATTGTTTTGCGGTATTGTCATTATATTCGATCGCAAAATTCATTCCAGGTGTTAAAGAATCGTTGACCCCTTGTAAAATAATCAGCGGCGGTTTATCGCTATCATCAATCGCATCCAACGGAATTATCGCCGCACTGAATCGCCTTCACTCTAATAATATTATTAATCCATTTGCGCAATTATCACTAGTAAAATGGGAGGGTTGATGAAACCACCAGTGAAGAGAAACACGGAGTGCGTGACGCGTTCTATGTTCTTATGTGTTATATATTTGCATACAATATACCACACATATAGATCCATGCTATAACGATAGGAGCGAGCTTTGCTACATGGCTTTCCGGTATAATCCACTCGGCAAACAACGTTACGATCGTCGCCCGAAGAGCTAAAGAGAGAATGTCGTCGAGTAGCTGTACAGACTACGAGTCGCCCCCTGGTGTTCACTTCTATAATGGTGTCCTTGGATTGGTGCTCCTGTTGGTACGTTCTCAGAGTCAACCAGCCTGGTGAACACTTCCGGTCAGCCATATACGTACACTGGCCACCATTACTGTCATTTGCATTGCGTTGGAAAATCATGAATATTCAAAAGCCACTGGCGGGAAATCGGCCCACTAAAACAATAAAAACTCGAGTCGAGCGACGCCCGCGACTTTGCCGCAACGTTATAGCTCTCGGATTATACGCGCCCGTTCCACTTGCACTCACCCCTCGTTGTGTCTCTCTAGCTCTCTTCGCTATAACGCAACTCGCACGTGTTTACACTCATCTCGCCATCCCCTCGTACACGCGTGACTTTTACTTTACTACGTGTATCTACTGTACCTATACTACATATATAATACTATCCAGTTTGCGGGCTTGTTCTAGTGCTTTCCCCCGGACGCTTTTTCACTCGCTCATCTGTATTATCGTCGCGCGCATATGCGAATGCAGTTACCACGGGTCGGAAGGTAAAAGTGTCGTAAAACATCGACGTGCTCACGCCGCTCGTTGTTCGCATAGTAACGCAATAGTAGCTGCTAGAATCTTTAAACCACTGTAAACCAGTCGGTAAATGGCTTTTTACTTTGTTATTCGAAAAAAAAATTTACCAGGTGCTTGTGAATAAGTCAATACTGCTGTTGAAAAAAGTTTATGTCTGAAAACTTCAAGATAATTCTCAGTTATTGTGTAAAAAATTACTTGTAAGACTGAAGAAATTTTTATTAAATACACGTTTATTTATATATACACTTTAATATGAGGTATTCCAATTCGCACCATATTTTTTTATACTACCCTATATTCCCGAAAAAAAAACACAATTTTTTTTTCTGAAACTTTCTTTTTCATACATTTGAAAAAAAAAATGTTGCGCCCCAGTTTAAAAATTGGAAATTATTCTTAAAAATCCTGTACTAGATATCAACATTTTTCAGTTATAACCCAGAGTGGCCAAACGTTTGCGCCGATTTTTTAAGCCATTTTTTCGAAAATAAAGTCTTTAAAAATAGACAAAAATGAAACAAGATGGCAGTTCATGGAAACTGTTTTCAAAACACATATTATTCTGCGTCGGATCCGATTGTATGACTTTTCGTGTGTTCGTTCCCTATATGTATACGTGTAGATTTCGGTTTATCAGTTTGAGTTTAAGCGGTGCTGTATAGAGAAATTTAGAATAGACCCTCAATAACGTGTGTACCAACCTATGAATGAATTCGTCGAAAATAAGCCAGCCTGTAAACACACGATATTTCACGTCGGTATTTTCGAGTAATCGACATACAGAGTGGAGAACAACAGCGTACACGCTTTCATTTGATACTACCTTCTGTTTCATAGAAATACCAAACTCTTCATTTTTTATTACTTTTATTTCGCTAATTTAATTGCCACTACGAAACTTAGCTTCAATATGAGTTTTTATTAAACACCCTCGAGAGAAAAAAACATGAAAAATGTTCAATTTCGGTCATTTGCCAACCTCTTATACGAACTAACTATTGCAGAGAAGAGCGTGAACAGAATTCATGCCAACAGAACTAGATGTCAACGTTGTATAATGACGATACAACCCTTTTTTCTATCACCTAATACCCACCACCCCGCGGTGTATGTATATATACAGGGTATTTCAGAATAATTTACAAAATTTTTTATAAGTGATAGCTGGTCGTCTCATGAGTAAAGTTACCTAGACTTTTTTCGAAATTATCAACAGTTGTTCAATTATAAGCGCTAGAAATGTAAATAAATTCACCAATCATACACTGTAAAAAAAATCTGCCTGAAATTTAGTGTACTTTTACTGGAAGTTTTTATTCATAAACCAGTATATTAAATTTAGTATACAAGTGTAATGTAAAATTAATGCATGGTACAGCACATCCAATAGTTTACTTTAATTTTATAGTAAAAGTACTTTAATTTTAATAATTTGCTTTAATTTTACAGGAAAAGTATATGAATTTTATACCACAATTATATATTAAATTTCGATGACGAGTTTATGAATAAAAACTTCCAATCTTTTCTAACAGTGTTGTAATCAATTCTGCCGCGCTGAGAGTCGAAAAAGGAGGTTCGAATCGCCTTAAGGAGGGTCGAGCGCGTTTTTTGGAAGGGATAGGCCCGAGCCGCCGCTACGCAAGGTTAAGAAATCTGGATCTCGAGTCACATAATTGATTATTGTCAATTAATTGTGAAGAACAAGTATCTGAATTTTTGCATACAGCATCCTGAATGTATTCTTTATAATTTGCAATATTTTAACTGCATGGTATCCGTATAAACTATCCTTAGAAATATAAAAATGCATCATTCATTTTCAATCTGCCACAAGAAGCAATGTTAAATAGTATCAATTTAAAAAATTTATTTCTTGAAAACCATAAAGATAAACTTACTCAAACTTTGCAGTTGAACTCAGGTCATCCATATCAATGGATATTTAAAAAACCAGCATCTATTTCTTGTTACTGTTTTTGCCCTCGACCCTCCTTAATACTCAAAATTGAACAACACTCAAGGGACGATCAACCATCGCCTACCAAAAAGGTTATGAATCAACCTGTATACCTTATAGGTATACAGGGTATACCTACCATGCAACCACGTTTCTGGTACAGCATGCTGCAATACTTGTCTTACTTCATCTACAGTATTTTCACTCCCACACACACGTAACCCAACTCTTCATAATGGATCTTGGTTCTCAGTGCTGCAGCTCATATAGCTGGGCGCACGCGGAAGCCCTTCCCTCTTTATCGCTCGTTTCCAACTACAGCTCACACTGTGGAACAATAAAAGTTCCGAGCTAGCGACGGGCGTTGTTAAATAAATTATCCGGCTTCTAATTACGCGAAAAAACATTCGAGAGTCCGTCCCAACGTGGTGAGTAGTAGTCTCCCAACTGACAGTTCCGTGCGCAACTTGCATCTGCTGCGCTACGACAGCTGGCATAAGGGAGAAGAAAGAAATAGGGAACGGAAAGAGAACCAAGGAAAAACGGAAAACAGCGTAGAGGAAAAACGAGAAGAATGAGCAAGAGAAGAGAACGAGAGTAAAAAGGAAAAAAAAACGCTGGCAACGCGGAGAGACGAGACGAGAAGAGTTTATGCTTCATCCCGGGCTCCGTTCTCACTGCGTAGGTATATATATCTGTAGTAAAGTATACGTATATACATATATACATATATACATATATCACCAGCTAGCCTGCTCGTTCCTGATGCCTCTAGCTGATGTTCCCGCAGCAGCGTACGTCTTTAACGTTTGAATAAGATAAATGCTCTTGACCCCGTGAGCTTATACTTTTCGCTTACCCCTTCATTCTCTTCCATTCCACATATTTCGTTTTATCCTTTCCCATTCTCATATATCGCTGGCATTCTTCTATTCATCACATTTTAACATTCTCGTTTGTTCGCTTCTGCGCCTTGATTTTCCGATATAACGTCCGAAGTTATGTTATGGTATCGCGCTTTTACCTTTGTTTCGCTATCCCAGGCGATATCCGATAAATCATCCTCGCGCAGGTGTCGCTGCCGGTTAATATTTGATAAAGTCATATTCGCTGGAGCTACCAGGTACAGTAATTCCCAACTTAAGAAACGGGCTGTCACCGGTGTTCTACTTTTTTATTCAGAAACGAAGATTGCAATTTAAAAAAAAAGAAAGTGTTAAGAGGAAAGTCATATTACAATAACTTTTTAAATTTCTATCCTTGTGAAACAATTTCCACCAAACTTGTTCATTCCCTTCAGCCCTTTTTTCATAAAAATCTCTGGGCATCTCAAAGCATTTTATAAATATGCTGTGATATCCACAAATGAAAAAAATAATTGCCTAAATTTATCAAAAGTCCTTGTTTTTTATTTTCCTATTTTTGCTAGGATCTACATGAAGGTTCCAATCAAACCTCAATCTTAAACTTCCCGAGCAGAAATTTGTTCTGGCTGAGGTCCGGGCCTCATCGGGTTTTTCTTAATTAGTAATCGGGCCCGGACAAGGCGGCTCTATCCGGTCCTGATATGGCATGTAACGCCATTTCTGATCTGGCCGTGATCAGACTACAAATCCGGGCATTATCAGGTTGCTAATCCGGCCGTGATCAGGCTACAAATCCGGGCATTATCAGGTTGCTAATCCGGCCGCTAACAGGCTCCAATCCGGCCACGATCAAGCTACTAACCCAGCCACGATCAGGCTCCTGAAATCGTCCATAGTAAAAAATGAGAAGATCCAACAGACATAAAACGCATAACGCCAGTTTAATTATTGGAATTTTATTCTGGTACCATACATGGTCGTGGAAGCATTAAAAATGAAGTATGACTTTCATTTATTAGCTAACCAAATTGACATATAGGGGACTAATAATCTCAAACAAATCGCCAAATAATGGGGTTCTTTTGAATAGTGGATTCAATAGTGGATTTATTTATTGTACACCGGTAATGCCAGATATGCTCTTCCAGTACTGTGAGTGCCTGACCGATGCCTGATCCCGGCATAATATGGAAAACTATAGTCTAACCACATTTGAAATGTTATACCCATGCATGATCCGGGCGGGGTTGGGACCCTCATTTAACTAACCGGATCACAAATGCCCGATCGATGCCTGATCCCGCCCTGATGGGGAATATTTCAAGCTAGCCAGTTTTTAAATATTATATCGATACATGATCCGGGCAGGACCAGGGCCTTATTTCGGTAGCCTGAACAGGCATGCCTGACCGATGCCTCATCCGGACCTGAGGGTACTTCAGGCAATTTGAATTAATTTCTGCTCGGGTTGTATAGCCACATATTTGACATTTCATCTAGAAAAGTCGAATTTTTTCGCCTTTCGGTGTAAATACACTCGACCATTAAACAACGGACATACATTTTTAAATAATTTTCTATCTTTAACGTATTTCTTCAGCCAGTCACTTGTTAGCTTGACAATGATTCCCTACATTGGAACACTTTCCTTTACCCGATCTACCATAGGAGACCGCGACCAGAACGAATGTCGTTGGATGTGGTAAATGTTGTCTGATGGTCGAGTGCAGAGGGTAAGAAGAAGCAAAACCACTCCGTATACACTACGTACAATATAGAAGTGCGGTTGGCGCGGGATGGTTGCCCGTTCGTTATAGAATAGGTCGGTGTTCTGCTCTATATAGGTGCCTCATAATGAAAGCAATGTGTCTTCATTTGGTCGCTTGTTTCGCGGCGCCGCCCGGCCACTCGCCACACGAACTGGCTACGGGTATACACAGCTTGCTGTGTACCATGCGAGTACATGGACTACGACTCGCGCCAGGCCAGCCGGCAAGCTATAATGGAAGGTAACGCGCGCATCCAGTAGGTGCAGCCTAGGTAGAAGCAGTATACCCACTCTCTGAACTTGCTTGCGGAGTACATTATACCTACTGTTTGGCCCGCGCTCCCTTGCCCAACGCTCCGGACAATACCGGTGTCTCCGCGACACTCCTCGTTTGTAACGACCCCTTTACCGACCCTCTTCTCCTCCCTAATACCCTTCCGAGTTTGCTTTTCGCTATTACTGCACAAGCAGTGAACGCACCACCGAAATACGAGCAGTCTGAACCACTTCCTCGGGCTCGAGATACGTCAAACGTCACCTAACTTATTTACGGATATGTTATTTAGATATATACTAACAATAAGTCAACGAATATTCGTTATAATTACACTTAAAGAAAAACCTGGTATGGGTAACTCAAAGTATTTTTCTTTATAGGCTACTATAAAAATAGTTGCATTGGCAATTAATGATTGTAATTTTATTTATAGTTAGGAGGACTATCCCGATTTCTCTAAGTTATATAAGTGTATGGCTTACAAAACTTTATTTATGAATAACCCAAAATATGGATATTACTGAAATTCTGTGACCGCAGAAAAATAATGAGTACCAGAGTTTGTAAAGAAAATAATATTCATTAATATGGATTATTATATTAGATATTGTTTTATTTCTACCTTTGTACAAATTTGGCTTTTCCACAGCTTTCACTAAATTTTCTTTATTGTCTGTACATACTTTGAATGGGAGCATGTAAAAGGCTCATGCGTGAATTTCTTGTGACGGTCAACTATCGGATAGAATTCTTGATGTGCGTTTTTCAGATGATTCATCTTCAGCAGCACTTTCATGCACTTTACGAGTTGCGATCAGTTCCATTAGCAACACTTATTTTTACTGGCACCGCTGCAAACAGTAAACGTCCTACAGCCGTCGTTTCATCGGAAATAGTATTTCTCTTCCTCTGGCCAATTGGTGCGTGCAAATGTGTTTCTGCTTAAACATACCGTTAGTTACTTCCGACCGAGCAATCTCGCTTTCAATTAGAAAAGCGAACGTATAACACACGTACAAGTAAGCATACACAAGTGTTTTAGTGGTATTTCGGCAAATGTAGGTAGAATGAACAATGCTATACCTGACTAACGGTTGATACTGTCAATAAGGGTCAAAATTGTGAGCATGGTCAGTGACATCAACGTCTTTCTGTTTAACAGCTCAACATTAAGATCTTTTCATCATCCACTGTGCAATCATTCTAAATCGTGTCGCTTTAATACGTGCTTGGAGTGTTAACCTCTAATATCGCTTCATCATGATATCGCTGACGGTTATTACCAATTTCCTTCCTCAAGTGTTAGCCGCCTTCAATGGTGGTATGGTTCAGTCGGCGAGGCTCAAAGTGTCGAAGAGCTTATCCTCAAAGAAGTAATAAAAGCTCTGGTATACGACATCCTTGCTTCTCATCCTCATCCTCTCATCGTGGTTGCGTTTACCGTATTTAATTAGCATCACACATTAGCGTACACACACCGAGAGAAAAAGTTTCATTGATTCACGGAAATCTTTGCCAATGAAATGAAATACTTGAATTTCAATACTATCTTTTCTTTGAATGATCTCAAACTCAATGAAAAGTAGTGACATTGATTCGAAGAAACATTTCTTTAAACCAATGAACTTTTTTCATTGATTTCAAAGATATCGTCTCTGATTCAATGGAACCTTCTTCTTACCAGCTCAAAATTTCGAAACCTATTTTTTCCTGAAGTACGCGGTATATAAAGTTCAAATTTTGTGAGTATGTAAGAAAGTACGGCCGAAATAAGCTAAGCTTCTGGCTCCTCGAAACTCGAAGCCGTTCGTTCGAGAGAACCGGAAAACAAAAAAGTGAGGTTAGGGGCGAGAGAGAGATCAATGAAAACGTTTCTTCCAACCAATGAAAGCGTCTTTTCAAAACAGTGTAACTGTTTCTTTATTATATGCTCACTAAGTAAATCTTTATTTACAGGCAATGAAATGTTCTCTTTGAAATTCAAATGCACTATTTCATTGAAATCAAAGAAATATTTCGTTGAAATCAATGAAAAAAAAAAATCTTTAATTACATAAATGTAATTTGCCATCTCCTCAATGTCTACCTTAGGCAGAAAGAGTATATTCATATAAGATAATTTCGAGTGACATTATAGAGCTACGCAAATGAGATAGCCAACCAAAATGGCTATTCTAATGATTGACGCAGGAGAGCGGCTTCTTTTGTAATTAAGTGCTGTGACAAAAGGACATTGGACAGGAAGCAAGCTATAGTTTGTCATAGGACTTGAAGTATAATTTCGTAATTTTCAGCAGCTTGATGTTATCTACCCCACTTAACGATTAGTAGACCTAGTATACCATAGTGTGACCGACCTCGTTGGGCAAAATGCCTCACACACACACCACACCTTGTACGTATCCAATACATCCCTTTTGCACAAACTATTACACGCAAGGACTATTTCCACACGGACAAAAATAGTGTAATGTCGAAAGTACAAATGAGAACTGATGAAATATCAACGACCCTCAATGCTGCTTTCTCAGTTTTCATCGGTATTTTAGCGACTAGTGTAATTCCATTAGGATTGAAGCGATTGTGGATATGTACATGTTTTATATGAACAACCGCTGAATAATTTGTCTAGCGATATATTTATAGAGCGAATAATGGACAATCACTGGACTCATTGAAACAACAAATCAAGCATCTGCACCTTAAAAATAATAGAAGCCACAATTTTCTAAATTTTCCTGTATGCAGTGGAATATTGTAGAAATGTTCGCTGCCATTGCACACGCGATGTTAATCAAAGAGATTGGCGTGTACAAGCCGTTCTCAACACAATATTATCAAGAATTTCCAAGAAACTCCTAGTAGTTCTACTAAATTGCGTATAATTTACCCAGTACTCTAGGGCAACCCAATTTGCGCATTGGGTATAATCGAAGAAAACTGCGGAAAACCGTAACTCCAGGGACTTGATAAATTAAAAGGTTCAATGGAGCGAGACGAAAACGTGATGTCGTTGGTGGTGATGGTTTGAGATTTCGACCCAGCGGACGGGGGTTATCGCGAGTTTATCGAACTGTAAATTCCTCTACTTAGACGGAAGGCCTGTTGCGAGTGATTCGCGACAGCCCAACAGGGAGGAAAAAGTGTAGCAAACGATAGAGAGTGCATCACCTTTTCGCGTTTCAAATCTCTCTCATGTTCGTCGTTGGAACGAGCGAGCCGGAAGTCATTCGCGCCAATCCAAGCGAAACGGGAGCGAGCGAGCGAAAGAGACGAAACTTTAGCCTCCGACCCACTTTCCTGTGGATTGGACGCATTTCCGAGCCGCAGCCTCCTGCCTAAAACTTCCCCCCGGAACTCACTCATTCGCCGTATCTCTTTCACTCTCTCCCTTTCCACCACCTCTGCGCTACACTGATAGCCATGTATAGCCCGTATTGCCCTGCTCACTATCGCCGTACACAGCTCTCTTGTCAATCTCAGCGTCTATCCATCTCTTCCTCTCGCTATCTCCGATCTAAACGGGCGTCCTAACGTATAGCCTACACTACCGATGGTGGCACGAAGATGTATATATCAGTGAACCATACATGTACACATTGTATATGTGTATATACTGCGTGATTCTCGAGATACTACGTGAATACACAGATGCAAGGACGACAGCGAAATAGGGGTTGATTGCCCGAGGGAGATGCTGCGGGTTCGCTTTCACCCTTCGCCGGGCACTGCTACACTCAGCTCAGCGAGACGTGGCTGTACCATTTATACTATACGTGTATACACGTGCAGTACAGTAGATATAACTACGTATGTTACACGGTTCTTCGCGCGTTGACGCGCTCATTACCTCAGCCACTCGAACACCTATAGACTGCTAGTATACAAAACTGAATATCTCATCATGTGTCATAGTATATATAAGTCGAGTTAATCAGTTTACGAGCTCGCGTGTATTGTACGTTACTCACTGACTTCGTACTCTATTTAATTGGAATGAGATCTCGAGAGTAATACAAGTATTAACTTTGGAATCAGAAACATTATGATGATTGACCTGCCTGGTCGTTTTCCAGTTGTCTTGAAACGATAGTGTGTACGGAAATGTGCTCTTTACTCATTAAGGAATTCTTGATAAGTTATCTTAAATCCATATCACGCTCCGTTTGCTAAGGTCAATTTTGATATGATGAAGAGCGCTTTATGTGTTAAGCTCTAATATGATCATCACGATAAACATAACTCCCATCTCGTGAGCCAACGCATACAGGATACCTTTAGGTATTTCGTATCGAAAGGATGATCAGAGAGCTTCGGTTTTTGACGGTTCTCTATTTCCGATAATCCTCCCGGCTATACCTCAGTCAGTCTCCATTCTGCTTCAGCCTCCGTTCCATTGATCCTATTCCGCAAGAAGGCGAAACCATGGAAGTTCGCCAGTTTCAATGCCCGTGCTGGCCAGTGTTCACGGGTGGTAGGATTCTAGCTCGACTACTAACTCCTCCGACGAGTTAATGACTCATCCGGTAGCGGTGGCAGAGTCGAAGAGCTTTTCCCGAGTATACGATCCGACAACGATTGCCAGCAGAACCTCATAGCCCTTGCAGGCCCTGCCCCATTCACCCGCGATGATAATCCGTGCTGGCGAGGATCGTGTAGAATAGGAAGAGGCATACACGTCCAAGAACTACGGATTCCTATACGCGCAGTGTACGAGATTAAAGGGTATGCAAGACCCTCCTTGACGACTTGCTAAACTAGATACAGCTATGCTATGCAGTTTACTAGCTGGTGGTACCTTCAACATCGTACATCGACGCTCCCAATACTGTTGTACAAGCTCTCGAAATATACGGTGAGGTCCACTCTGTGACTTTGCCATGTCCTCGAACCTCTCCTATATCTCCCATAGGACAACTTCGAGGCGCGTAAATTTCCGTAGAAGTTAATCACGGCGTCGACGCGGCACTCGTATCCGCGAGGGAATACCCGGGCCTCAACAGACAGTTCGCACGTATCCAACAGGCGGGATGGCACATGTACAGAGTGGGAGAAATAGAACAATTGAGGCACACCAGATCCTGGAGTGCGAATACCGAATTTAGCGAGTATTCGCAAAGCTGCACTGTTCAGCTATAGGATTCCCAGCTATATACCGTTGATGAGGACAGTGGCGGGGTAGGATGAGGACAATGACCCAACACAACTACGACTCCTGGCATGAATTCACTCAGTCGGTAGGTGGACATATAATACCTACCAACGTGTCGGGGCTGACACTGTGACTTACGTCCCTCGGGATTTGTACGGCGATTACATCCTTAAATCTTTTCTGTCGCATGGAGTCCTATACACATAACAGACTGAATACAATCCGACGGATCCTGTTATCCATTGTCAGACATTCTCAAAAGATCTTTATTGCTCAACTTGTAGACATGATGAGGCTCTCTAAATATAAGAATCTGAATCATTCTGGAAAAACGTTAAGGTAAATACTAGCAGGAATAGAGCTAAACGCTCTAATGAAGTATCGCCGCTGTGAGGACCGAATTAATATTGAAACAACCATTTGCAAAAGCCATCAAAAGAACCTGAAAAACGATGTTTTATCTCTGCTCACAAAAAAACTCTTAACTCACGAATCCAATCAAGTACAACTTATGTATTATAAGCTCATAACAAAGACGATTCGTTAATTATTTAAATCGTAACATGAGACGCGAGATTCTCTTTCAGTGTTAAGTTCATTTTGATTTATGCAAACAATGTATATGTTTCGCCTTTAAATTCAGCGCCCTGACATCTTTATATGTGCCGTTTCAAGGCTAATTGTTATGATTTAGTAAAAGCTTGGTGCCACTGAAGTAATTTCTAATTGCAAACTTGTTAAAATCTTGGAAACTCAGAAATGTCCGAAAAGATCGTAAGCACGTAAAGTAAAACTCATAGAGCCGTGAACGAGTTGCGTTGTACTATGGGTACAGTACGAAAAGTGCCGTTCGCACGTACGCAACAACACTGAATCTCATGAAGAAGGAGGAAGCATAGAACCACACGAAAGATAAAGAGAGACAGAGGGGTAGTCGCCTCCGGATATTAAACTTTCGCGACTCACGGTCCTCTCGTCCGCAGGAGAAGGCGCCGAGTTCACCATGCGGCACTCGGTCTCGTGTTCGCCGGGGGAACGTTAAACTCTCAGTTCCTGAAGCAACCAGAACAGCTAACACACTTTGAGGGGTATACTATAGTTTAGTATATACATATACCGGCAAAGGGCGGGGTGGTTTAGAGGAAAGGATGGCGAGCGTTAATAGAGCGCGCCGCGGAGTCGCGGGCGGCCTTAATGCTTGATAAAAGTACCAGCTTAACGATTCCGGCTACGTTGCCGAAGTGCGGGGTTTCCAGGGTTTTAGCGAATAGCCATGGCGTAGTCCGGCTGGGCGTCGTTCCCAAGCGTTCAACAGTAGCAACGCAACGCGGTAACCACAAGAAGAAAAACCCGAAGCGAACGTAACGCCATCTCGTCTTAGTCGTCCTCGTCGCGCAAGCTCTACTTGGAACTCTTAGTTTTTACTGCGGTTAAGAGCAACTCGTGATGATGTTGGTGGCCACACGAGCGAAAAAGAGTGCTGAAGCTATGGCGCGAAGGCGTCGCACGTGCCTCACTCTATACGCGCACCGCCGCTACAAAACTCTCCTCGCTAGCTTCGCTTTCCTCTTCACTCAAGGTACTGCAAAGTAGTCGGATCCCCATTTCCTTCCCTCATACCCCTCGCCTCCTGTACTGTGGTTCTCAACGTGAACCAACCCTCACCGCACTTCGTTGGTAATTCGAAACTTTGCGGCGTTTACGAGCCGCGAAAGGACACCACCCTGTACTTCTCACTCGCTCCACTATACTCGAGCTGCTAAAGTCTCGAAACCTTCACTGTTATACTACTGTCTATATACAGTGTACGTATAGCTACACTCTGCTTTTACAAGGCTGCGTGCGTATACCCACTGCACACCTAGCACAGTGCACGGTTATTCTACTGAAACGAAGGGTATAAAAGTCCTTGAACCCCGTCCAACCGTATAATGTTACTACAAAAAGAAAAACTCGCCTTGTCGCATTCCCCGTGAGAACGTCTATATCAATACTCGCTCTCTGCTACTTATATCGGAAATATTGGTAAAAATAACAAAGAAACAAAATAATTTATTTAAACTTTGTAATTAAATTAATTGCACTTACATATGATCTTATTTGTTGATGACGTATAATTTTTTTTATACTTTCGCAAATCCATGGATAATTCAAATGTTTGACTTTTACGTAATTAATTGTGAAAGTGATTCAAATAAAAGTGGAAGAGTAATTCAAATTCCGGTTGTTAAATTACATAGAAAATGCCTAGTTTCCAAAAATAAAACTTCATTAAATGTTGTACCTTTATATTTTTATGGAAGTTAGTACAAACAAAAACAATGCCAGGACGTAATAAGAAGTAGGAAAAAAGTAAAGGTAGATGGACGAGAATAAAAAAACATGGTTCACCTGAGCTCCTGTTCAATCTTTTCTCATATCAAAACAACAAATCATTTCCTTATTGTCGTTTCAAAAATCTGTGTCTCCACTCTTTTATCTTATTTCTCTCACTCGGATCTGCAATTATTTGAAGCAACGCCTTTGCTCTGCCTTCCTTGACTCTGTTCGTACTTTTTATTTTTCTGTTCCTCTCACTCTCGGATGGTGAGCTTTTTACCCCTATCATCCCCACCCACTGCTTCATTTTCGCCCATTCTCTTCGTCCACGTTCTATGCAGTATATGGGTTTACCCGACGGCATTACGACTCGCGAAGTAATAACGCTCGAGTAATTATTTGCCACGGTTCTCGTTGGGGAAGTTGTGCGGATCGATCGTGCGGGGGTCGTGGGCTGCGGTACGCTGCAGCGTACGCTTTGCGAAAATGGGACGACAGGCAAGCCGAGCGAGCGGCTGGAATGGCTTGTCGTTGTGCCCTGTACCACACGGACAGCCCACGGAACGTATTGTGACTTTTTTCTCTTCTGCTTCTACGCTTTTCCATGCTTTCGTTTCCTCTCTTGCCTTTTTTTTCCTAGCTTGCTTTCTCGCACACATACAACTGGGCATCGTGTGCAAATGAGTCGTGTTGGGTGACGTGGGATTCTGGACCCTCTCGGTCTTCATATACTCCACCGCTAAAGTGAACTGAGCTGACATTGCCATAGTTTTCATAAAGCCTTATACATTTAACAAGTATATGTTACGCAGCTTTGAATTTACCGTTTTGTAAAATATCATTAAAAAGGATAATCAGAAAATTGGACATTTATTAACTTTCTATTGCATAATTTGCTACCGACTTCGAGGAATGGTCTACTTTGCAATAGCTCGAATTAGTTATGAAACGGCCGATTTTTCGATATACCGTTTATACAGTTGTTTATTTTGTTAGTTATTTGCTATTCTTCACTATATTGACAATTTTTACCACCGTATTTAATTCGCATCGTTTGATGATTTAAAAAATACTAATGGTTGAACTCTTGAGATCTCAATATGTATCAATACCATGTCACTTTTACAGATACGGCGATAGGTCGACATAAGCCCCATAACTGACCAATACAAATTTTAAAAAAATACTGGATCCAATTCTAGTGAGTTTCTTCTTTTTTATATTCTAGAAATGATTTAATTATCTTCTCAGGAATTCGCCCATGGCCAGGTTCATTTTTTTCGCAGACAATACTTATTACGAAGGTTATTCATCCAGGCAGTGGTAAATTAGTCACAAAAACCTAAGAGGAAAACTGCGAGGTTATTGTACATAAGAATATTTAAAAAAAAATAAAACGTCTTAAGACTAGAGATCACAAAGTGCCAACTAAGGTTTAGTGAAAAAAAGCTGTGAAGATTTCTGGAGCGGGTGCTCTTCCTTCCAGCAGCATAGCGCGATAGCTTCGGAAACGATATCGAGCGCGTAATACTGGAGACGACGAGTGGCGATGTGAGAAGGAGGCAAAGTGTATGAATAATGTAGAAAGCTAGGAGGAGGAAAATATGAGAAGGAGGAATAGAAGCAGAAGCAGCAACAGGAGGGGCAGCAAGGGAAGAAGTCAGAGGTGGTTGGGTGAGGCAGCCCGCTCTGTCGTAGAGGTTGTTGGGTTATCGGCTCTGGTGCTTTGCTTCCGGTGTGGTTCTGGTTGGGCGTCTACGAAGCCAAGTGAGAACGAGGCAAGTAAGATGAAAAAAAAAGATGAAAGAAGCAGGAAAGGCAGTGAGAGATAATGAGAGAGGCACACGAAATGGGGAAAGAGGGATAGAAGGAAGGAAGCTGCTGGTAGATAGAATATGAAATATAATACGAAGGGAATAAGAAATGAGGTTGCAAATGAATGGTGCTATGCGCGCAAGCGTGATTGAAAACAGCCGGTTACTGCATTTACAATTTTACGAGCCTTTCTAGGTATTCTTCAGGCTTTATTATCCAGTACGTACAACTGTAGTTGTAGGCTCTCTGTAACTGATCTCGATCTGTAAAAAACATTCGTGATCAACAGAAACATTGTACCAGGTCTAATAAATAACGCCATTTCAGCAGTACAAAGGTTTTCAAAAACGCTGATAAAACAATAAAAATAACTGTACATGATTGTACATTGGACATGAAGAACTCTCCGATTACAATGTTATTTGTTGCGAGAGCAGATTACAGTTTTATTTTTTTTCAAATACACATGTTTTGCCATAGGCGTTACATTGTGGTCGATACTCAGAAAAATAATATCGCCCGTTTTTTATAGGTTTTATGTGCAACGAGAATATTCTACTCTTCAGCGTATTCAGAACACATTTATAACCGAATTTTGACCCAAGGCGGCTCCAAAATGTTGTTAACATTTTTATTTTTATTTTACTTTTCCCTGACTTCTCCGGGCAAAAAATTTCCATTGAAACTGACATCCCATGTAATTACTAAAGAACAGAAAATGACATCGGTAATTAATCAATATGTATACATATTTTTGTGCACTAACCGAGCATTCCATTATGGAATATAGATATGCATATGTGGGAACCGGTGAGACTCACAGTAGATAAGGATAGGCATCAATATCAAGGATATCAACGAATAAATAATGCTAATGTGGATCTTTATATATAACGACACAGTAATTGAGAATCGAGCATCTAGGTTCCCAAAGTCTCGCTTACATCTAACGAGACCACTAACAAACTTTCGAAACGACGAATTTTCGGAATGAGAATGCGAGAGAATCCACTGGAGGTGCAAAATCGCCTGGAGGAGAGGCTGAGAACTTGAGAGTACTCCAC
This sequence comes from Ephialtes manifestator, assembly GCA_963970395.1. Classification (NCBI taxonomy): domain Eukaryota; kingdom Metazoa; phylum Arthropoda; class Insecta; order Hymenoptera; family Ichneumonidae; genus Ephialtes; species Ephialtes manifestator. The sequence continues at coordinate 41,072,124 of OZ019968.1, read as the reverse complement.
GACGGCTGCTGCTGCTGCTGCTGCTACCGGTCGGCACAGAACCTTGCCAGAGGCTAGAGTGAGCTAGCCCGAGGCCCAGGACCTAGTTTACAAACTATTACAAGCCGCATTAATATTCAGTTGGCTCTTATCTGGCGGCGTGACAAGAAAATGCATAATTCGGGGTCTGGTGAAGTCGTGCTGGTGGATAGAGAAGGGTGGAGGCGAGCCTGAAGGGGGGAACAGGGTAAAGAGGGGTACTCTGAAACGACGTCTCGTCGTCCTCTTCGTCGGGAGATCGCTCGCGAAACGGATGCCGGCTGGTGACTACGATACGTAAGCAAACCCGAATTAATTACTGGAAGGGGGTATAAGAGATGAAGAGGTGCTGCCGCTGCGAGGGTAGTTTCTTGCGGTGCGAGAGTTCGAGCAACCGGGGATTTGATAGTCGTCGTGGAATATAAATAAGTAAGGGAGTAAAGGGGTTGCAGCGTTGAATTACGTACGTATACGTATGCCATCGTGTATAGTGCGCAGCTGTGATATTAGCGGTGAATAATATAGTTGAAACCGGGTTACTGTGAAGGAACTATACGTAGCAACGATTAATATTCAGGTGTACAAGTTTGAATTCACAAACCCTGGGCTTGAGCTGCGAGGACTAATAAAAATGCATATTTCGAATGGAGCTTTTATGTTAAATGTCAATTATACAATTAGTGATATTTTTTTTAAATTCTTAAGCCATGTCTAAGCATTGAGGACAGCGTGCGACACGAGATAGTTATACGCTTCACGCATTAATTCATGAATTTGGTAGATAACTTATATGTTCTCAGTTTCTCCTACAAAATTGTATCACGAAGTGGAAAATTCCTTCTTCCTGATTCGCGGAGGACTGAATTCTGTTGACACAACAAAATTCAGTCTTCCGCATCCGTAATTCAATTATGCGAATACCGTATCTCATAATTCACGTCCATTAGCCGTATCGCGAAACAAACACGGAGTATACCAAAGAGTATTTGCGGCAGTACCGCAGATACCGAAAATACCGTCTGTACCCCTTCCATATTTACGTTCCTTCAGGTACATACAGCATGTCATCATTATCTACCTCCGTGTATACGTATATGACGATCCAACATATACAAGCAGAATTCCTCTTCGCTAATAAGACGCTACTGTACTTCTGTCGGCATCTGCATTCCTCTTGCTACGCCAGATGTCGTTTTCCCTACCCATCAGAGCCTCCTTTACCACCTGAAGCACAAAGTGAGACGTATTAGACTACTTCAACAGAGACAGCCCGACTGAAACCACTGTGCTGAGTACGGCCGAGTCGTTATCAACTTGCTCCTCGGCGCATGCGAGGGCTGTTGGCGGTTTAGGGGTGAGAGAGAGAGAGGGAGAGACAATTTCTCGAAGAAGAACGGTCAAAATGCAAATTCGTCTTAAATTTTGGTCGTTAACAACAGACGTACACGTATAGCGATAGTCGTCTCAGTGACGCGTTCTTGCAGACTTGCTGGATCCTCCGACTTGTCGGCGATGAGAATTCTCCAGGCACTGCCGTACCCTGCAACCATACCCTCAACCCCTCTTGTGCTCAATTCTTTCTCGGTTACTATCGCACGCGGCTGTACAACTGGTTACGACCTATACTACGTACACGCGTCTACCGTCAGAATCCAACTATAGCATAGTTGCATCCACCACTGTTACAAGCTTCACTGCTATAGATACGCTGCACCACGAGCGTTTAATGAATATGCAAATCGTTTCCTCGAGTTGCCACAGTCTTGAGCACGCAGTACGCGGTGAAGGGTGCGGTAAAGTGAGGAAGAAGAAGAAGTTGAAGGAGGCGGGTACGTAGCACGGTACGACTAAGGGTTGAGGTACAGGAAGGGGAATTTGCCGATTCCTGGAATTTCTGGCATCGTTACTTGAATTCCCATTCCCTTTTCCGCTCCCAGTTCGGCGGCCTTTCTTCTGTTTCTCATCGTCGCCTCGTGAGTCGAGTATGAATGTTGAAATTGGTGCGATAAGCTATATGTATAGTGTGAATGATAGGAGAGAATGTACTGTGCGAGTGATAGAGATGGAATGATGGATAAAGAGATGAAGGGAAACTAGGAAGTAAGCCGAGAGAACCGAGCTGTGCGGGCCAGCGCCAGGAAACCCCTTGGTTCGTCGTCGATTTAGCGAAATCGATATGGGGTACCGACGCTTACTATTTGAGCCGGTACCTCCTCTCGTATCTTCGTGGCGGGGACGCACATTCTGCCGTCAGCTTTCCAAGCCCTCTTACTCCGGCTCGCCGGGCCTCCTGGAACGAGAGAACGGAGGTGGGTTAATTGAAAATCCCGAATACTCAAGAGAAAGACAGAGAGAGAGGGTAAGTGGAAGCAGAATGGGGGTGAGAAGGGGGCTAGTGAACGAGAGGGGAAAATCGATCGACCGGAGATCTCTCGTCTTGGAGTTGGACGTCTTCGGCTCCCTGAGGACAAGGAATAGCATCGCCGAAGCAAAAGAGACGAGAAACTCTCACGCCTCAATATCGGGAAGGACGAAGCAGGGGATAGAATACTCTGGCGCATAGATTCGTTCCCACGGTGTACATACACCCTAACCATCATCCTAACGAACCACAAATAGATATAGCAATTTGCCAGCGTTCGCCGGATCGGCCCATCATCGAGCGTGTCTCAAATTGAATAGCGTTCGCTGAACTTTAAGGGAAATGAATTTCCGATCAATCACCATTTGCAGAAGATATACTTACTTTTAATAATAACGCTCACCACACGCACGTGATTTTTTTTAGACTCGTCTAGTAACTATCGTGATTGATCGTTAAATGAAAATTCGTACACTCAGCTCGTAGAGAATCATTTTTAGAAAGGCCACAAACAATTTACGCAAACAATAAAATTAGAAAATATTTCTATCCTTCTATATTTTAGTAGTCTTTTTCAAAATGGAAAACTTTCTATGACCCGGAAGACCATCAATGAGATTTGTATGCAAGCTTTTTCTGAAAAAACAAAAATCAATGCGTAAAGAAATTCGAAATCTCTTCATATGCTTTCTAATTTATTATTGGTAAGTCTGACGCACCGAATAAAATTTTCATATTTTTTATAACCACTTCACGTAATTGACGATCAACAATAAAAGGTAAAGTGTATTTTTTTTTCTTTTGTTTATGATGATTGGTTTTCGCTTCTACATATAATAGTACTAACACATTCAATATAATCAACAAATGTCCATTAAGCAACTTCAGACCTGTAAAAGTAATAAAATATGGACATGAAGGTTATTAACCTTCTTATAACATCATTCAAAAACCGTAAAATATCACGAACTTGAAACTAATAATATACCAGATTGGTTTTCCCTTGAATCCTTCCATATTAACTGGAGAAAAACCTGCACAGGTTATCATCACAGCGTGAATCGCCGTTGTCATCATGGTCGTAACGACGAGACCGGAAAATAAAGTACCTTCTATGTTATCTGCGGAGTACCCACTTCCACCACTGTGGCAAAATATACTGTTACTATGTTGCTAGTGACATTCCCGAGCATTTTGAACGACGTTATTCTGCTTCCAGCGACCATGTACTGTAGCGATATAATAGTTCTATCTTATACCTGTAAGCCCGCTTACTCTCAAATTTCCTAGCAGTGGGACTGTGATAGAGAAAGAGGAACCCAGAGAGTGAGAGAGAGAGAGAAGGAGAGGAAGTGGTGGCTCTCTCGCGAGCAAGGCACGTAGAATATCCAATTTCGGGTAGATCTGAGGCACGGTTGGGAGATAGACGGGAATATATCCTGCTCGATAATTGAAAATCGTGACGCGTGATCACGGCAGTTGGATTCTCGCGGTGTCCGAGACCCGAGCTCTCCTCTCTCCATCTCTATCTCTCTCTCTCTCTTCCAGTAGTGATCGCTATCCTAGCATGCGGTATACTCTCTGTCAAAGCGGAATAGCTACATCGAGTGTTTATACAGCACAGACGGCGCGATCCGAGTTCCACAGTCACTGGTACAGCCCTGATGCTGCGACCGCTGTCCTACATAGCGTGTAGTATATGTGTAGACAGTAGTAGAGACCAGCTTTGGTCAGGCGCGGTTCATTCGTGTGCTTCAACAGCCAGCATGGCGTCATCATTCGACTCCAGATCGTCGTGGTACTCGATAAGGAGACTCCTCTCTCTCTCTCTTCTTCTCTCGAATAGGGGTTGGAATATAACCTAGATACCTCTAACTTCCTTACCAATCTATCTACCTCTATCTATCTCTATTTCAAGCTCGCTGTATATTCTCCTCCTGTAACGCTCGGAGCTCTCAGTCGTAGCTATTTGGTAGGACGTACTTCCCCTGTGAACGATCGTATCGAGATCACGGATGTACCTTGGGTGTAATAGCCTCGAGGAGAGTCGTGGATGATGACCCTTCCTCGAGGAATCGGTTAACCTCCGGACCTGACCAAAGGACTCGGCCCACGATTCGCCCAGTTTGTGGAACTTTCGATGAACAGAAAATCGATAATAATTGGAGAGTGTCCTCTCCACTCATTCCACCATCGCTGCTCTTGCGATTCGTTGGAAACTTTAAGCATTCACGGGCAGAAGGTTTCACTCAATTTCTAGCTATTCCTGCTGTTCCAATTTCTGCGAAGCACTAAACTGTAGATTATTTTTATTGCACTGATGGGTATAGAGTTCTCCAAAAACATCCCGTGCAGAAATATAGTTGGGGCTCCAACTTGGCCCTTTCTAGTTTGCCCCAGTTCTATTAGGGGCCCTACTAGGCTAGTCACGCTTGAAGTACGGAGCCTCTAGAGGCTCAATATGGGCGACCCTAGTGAGGGTTCCACATTTAAGCCTGATTAGGCCCCGAAGTTTGTCGTGGCCACCTCAGTTGAGCCTAGTAGGGTTCTAGAGTAGATTCCCTATTGTGAATGCCACGTTTATACCTAAAAAGGCCCCTTATTTAATCGCGGCTGCCCGAACTAATTTCTGCACGGGATATGATCACGAGAAACGATAATCTGCAGCTGCCAAAAGTTTCCCTAATTTTACTGTTTAACGGTATACGTTTAAAGAAATAATTTGACTTAGATAAATTTGTTTTATGAGATGTACATATTTCGAATAAAGTTAAGTAAACCATGTGTTGTTGGTTTATTCAATAAAAAAAATAGGAATGCGTAGCTGCAAACAGTTAATATCGTCTACATACTTTGAACATTTATTGCGCCTTTATTAGTCGATTGATAATCCACTTTCAATCAAACCATGGTTAATGGACTTACGAACAGTGGAATCGAATGTAATCCGACGTTTCACTCCTAGCGAATATCTCGATTATTGTCGTCTAGCGAGAACTGTTAGCTATAGTTTGGTGGCCAGATATATTATCAAATAGTTCTGCACCGAGAGAAAAGATTTCATTGACACCAATGAAATGGGTGGGTGGATTTTTTTTCCATTGATTTCAACGAAATATTTCTTTGATTGTAATGAAATAGTGCATTTTAATTTCAAAGAGAACATTTCAATGCCTGTAAATGAAAGATTTACTTAGTGAGCATATAATAAAGAAATAGTTTCATTGTTTTAAAAAGTCGTTTTCATTGGTTCAAAGAAACGTTTTTATTGATCTCTCTCTCGCACCTAACCTCACTTTTTTGTTTTCCGGTTCTCCCGAACGAACGGCTTCGAGTTTCGAGGAGCCAGAAGCTTAGCCTATTTCTGCCGTACTTCCTTACTTACTCACAAAATTTGAGCTTTATCTGCCGCGTACTTCAGGAAAAAAAAGTTTTCGAAATTTTGAGCTGGTAGAAGAAGATTTCATTAAATCAAAGACGATATCTTTGAAATCAATGAAAAAGGTTCATTGGTTTAAATAAATGTTTCTTCGAATCAATGTCACTACTTTTCATTGAGTTTGAGATCATTCAAAGAGAAGGTAGCATTGAAATTCGAGTATTTCATTTCATTGGCAACGATTTCCGTGAATCAATGAAACTTTTTCACTCGGTCTGGTAAAAACCTCCTATAAAATTTGTAAAGGGTTTTTAAAATCTCATTCCTGAAGGTGAGAAAAAGTCATGATGTGCTGATACGAATTTTCGGAAATTTCGACGTTTCCACATTCATAAACATTCATTTGTGAATACCTTTGCGAAGCACGGCTACAACAGCTGTTATAACTTTATGTAGTCGGAGAAGCGAGGAAAACGAGGAGCGTTTTCAGCGATAAGGGTTGTCAGGGTTATTAATCTGCACGTCAAATACATGGTATCGGCGCGAGCTGGAGCGCGAAAGTTCGTTCACGTAACCGTGACTTTGACTATAGAAAATGAAGCAACCTGCCAATGCCGCTAGAGGATCGAACTACGTTTTATATATACTGTACTAGTATACTAGTTGAACTATACGGGTAACATGGACGGAAGTTGTCAAAGGGAAAACCAAGTTGAATGATCGATTTTCCGATTAACAAAAAGCCGTCTGATTCAGGGAATACCATATAATGGTCTCCATTAATTATGCCTCCCAAAATAAATGTATGACTGGAGATAACCATTAAATATAAATCAACAATTTCTTAAATTATTTATGCGTAGTATACAAAATAAAATACACAACTTTTATCAGACGCTTGCCTAAGCGGAAGATTTTTTTTGTAACGAAAAGTATGCAAGCGTATTAGAAGCAAATAGCTTAATTACAATTTCGATCGAGGATGCTCGATATTTTCACTCAAAATTTAATTTTAAAAAGATTAATTTTTTTACCATTATTTACATCAATTCATTCACATACGAATATTAATAGCACATTAATTTATATTAATTTTATTGAATTATAAATTATAATATAATATAAATAGAGTGAATTCAATGTCGGTATAATTTCACATTAAAAATGCTTGAATGTTAAATACATCTATTAATCGCATACATATAGCAATTTAAAAATCGACGTTGATCAATAATGAAGAATATTACACATACGTGTAGACTGCTAACACGATGACCCAAAGGGACTGAATTCTTTTTTTCTTAATCCGATATCAAAGCTGATTTACTAGTCGACAACATTTCATTTCTTTTCATGAATGGACCATGAGGTCTTATAACAGAGATCATGCAAATTTGAGTTCTTTTGGAATATTGTTCGACGAAGTAATGATCGAATAGCGTGTACTCAACAGTTACTTTTATGCTGAATGTACCCCATGTACATGTTGAGGAATATACTGTAAGTATACGTTGGTCACGCGCTTGACCCCAGGTCACAACACTTTGTGAACTGAGGAGCAGACGACGATACCACATTACGTCCTAGGCTATATATATATACGACTATATCATACGTAGATAATATATGTAAAATATGTATATGAATATAGGGAGAAAGTGCACTGACATTAGAAGCCTTAAGGCAATACCTCCAACTGAGCGGATACCATCATAATATACCATCACATACAATGTATATTATCATTATCCTCAACAGCATACATGTATGGTTATTATAGTGCAATTGGCAAAGCCTGATGATAAATTCAAATATCACTGCCGCGTGTACATTAATATGTTTCACATACACTGACTGTCATATTCTAAATTACCAATTTAGTTGTAGTACCCAGAATTCAGGAAAATTTTCACTAGTTCCTGCTGTGAAATGAACATGACTCATTATAGCTTCCAGTTATACGTTTCAAAGTATATATTCAACCGAGTATCACAGCCCACACCTCAGGCGTGTAGAAGTAGATAATTAAATACTCTGGCTTGAGTTCGTCGTTCTCTCCCGCCGACTAGGAGTTTCATAGCATCGAGGGTAACAGCAGCAGTAGCACCTGCGCTGTGAACAACTATCTCGAAAGTCGAATTGCCGCAGGGATATTCGTAGTACGTTGCTGGATGGGTGATCTCCCTTTCCAATGTTATGAAGTAACTACTGCCTCGGTTTCTACTACCTTTAACCCTTTGCGCTTCATCCCTCGTCTCTCCTGCACTTTGCTAATAAATAATCGCTGTGCTGTGCAATTTCCAGATGCGGGATAAACGCATTCGTACAGTCAGAGGAAACTGGATATTGTGACAAAGATAGAGAATCATATTTTTTTTCGGTGTTGCTGCAACCGTGAAAAGTTACTGTAATATGGACTTGTAACAAATTCTAATAATTAATTATTCGCAATCAAATAGATGGCCATTCAGTTATGTGATAGTTAGAACAATGAATTATTATTCAATTAATTTTCTGGAGAACACGGTGAAAAAAAGTCGCAGTACTGAAAACTATATATGACGACTGTAATGTTAATTCAGGCGGTCATTTTTGCTTCCTCATAGAGGAAGCTTTGTTTTCGTGAAAAAAAAATTTTTCGCGTTTTGTTGTTACTATCACTTTTATCCGAATATGGAACTTTGCACTGAGAAAAAATGTAAGTTTGACGATGAAATCGACGTTTGTCGATGATCATCCGAACTGCGGCTCGTATAATTGAAAACTCTTATTATTGTAGAAAATTGAAGTTTCTACAATAATAATCTGTTTCATTTAACCAAAATATTTTCGAATCAATTTTTCGTTGTTCCAGCAACGAAAACAAATTCAATGGAACATCGGCAAATGTTTAAAAAATGCATTCCATCCAACTACTTTTATTCTCAGTGCAGAAAATATTGTTGACTTTTACTTTTATTATTTTTTATTACCAATACACCTTTTTTTCCTCAGCGTGTAATTTTTTTCCTGTAGAAATAACGGATTCTATTGGAATGACTGATTGTACATGATCCAGGTTTTCCATGAATATGTATACGCGGAAATTCAAAACAATAGAGTGTAAGTGGTCAGCGATGATATTCAGAGGGACGAGAGGGAAGAGGGGTTTAGGGCTTATAAAGCATAATATTCAATAAACGAATAAAATATCAATGAACATGAGTGCATACCTCGTATATGCAGCAAGATTTAATAGCATTCTCCAATCAGTGTTCAGTGCATTCTTTTGATACCAATTGTTTATACCTATACAATGGGATTTATCAGCCATTAAAGGTTATATAGTCTCTACAGTATCATAATAGAAATTCTTTCATGTTCATTTGTCTACAATAAATCCATTTTTCATACGACATCCTTTGTTTCGTTTGGTAATTACGTCGATGCGAGCTACAAAATATGAATAAGCATTGTATAAACCATATTACATCATACACGGAAAAAAAGGCTTGGTTGGAACAGCCAAGTGCTATGGTTATATATGCGCCAGACGATTAAATTGGTTAGACCAACCAAATAATTTGTTAGGCTACCAATATCTTGGTTGGTCTAACCAAGTCACTTGGTTAGCTTACCAATTTTTTGGTTGGTCTAACCAAGTCACTTGGTAAGCTAACCAAGTGACTTGGTTAGACCAACCAAGAAATTGGTTTAACTTGGTAAGCTAACCAAGTGACTTGGTTAGACCAACCAAGAAATTGGTAGCTTAATAAATTACTTGGTTGGTCGAACCAATTAATCGGCTGGCGCATATATAACCATAGCACTTGGTTGTTTCAACCAAGCCTTTCTTTCCGTGTACTTCTATCAACAAATATCTGGACCTGATAATGGATACATTGTATAATACCTGTAGTTGTGCTATTTGGATATACGTTTAGGGATGGGGAATATTCAGATAAAATTTCTATTTGTGTGGCAAGAGTGTAAAAAGGAAATTATGACGATCTTTAAGTTTCCCTTCACACGAGTCAATAATTGTCTTTAGACCCGTGCATTATATCCTACTTTTTTTTAACAACCTGTTGTCTCAAAAGTTTGATTCTTAGCGACTCTTATATAACCTCCGAAAGGCACTTTTTGTTGCAGCGTATGTAAAAAAAGTTTCCGCACATGCGTACATTCAACTGTCGCGAGTTTTTATGCGCCGAGTTTCTTTATGCATGGTGATACGGAACTTAACTTTTTGCGGTTAGATCAGAAGCACGAAAAGTCAAACTTTTCACTTCTTCAAAAACGGTTTAGTTGGGAGACCCGCCAAAATGATTGATACCAACACATCTGAATACTAACATGTGACATAATCAAGGAATTATCGGAACCAATATTTGTCGGTTGATTGTAAAAAGGTTATGTTCACTATGTAATCGCACATACACATCACTGCGATTCATTAAAACAATCAATGAAGGTTTCATTCATATTTTGAACTAACCTATTGGCAATATCAACCATCGAGGAATAGTTCAGTTAAATAATCGATGGTAGCTGCAGTAATATATCGAATGTGTTGGGTAACACCGTGAAAAATATTTTGAAAATTAATATATGTATTGGAAGTTCTTTTCCAGATACGGTATATTAAATTTCATTTAATATACAGATATATTGTAAAGTTCCAATAATTATATTATAAACACAACTTTTATGAAGTGTTTAGTATACTGTATATTAATTTTGCAACAATTTTTTTATATATTAATTAATATTTGTATATTAAATTTAATATACGCGTATCCGCAAAAAAACTTCCAATACTTTATATTAATTTTCATAAAAAAATTTCTAACAGTGAACTTAAATAATCCAAGCATTTAAAAGTCGTTTGGCCCAACTAACCATTTTTCTCCATGTACCCATCATTGTAAACGTTACAGTTGTACATTACCTAGACTAATTGGTACAGCGTATCAAATAGAATCATATCCGTGGCATACATTTAACTCTTTGTCACCAAACACCCAGTTAGGCATGGCATAAGCCCGAGTACAGTAAAAGGAGGAACTTGGTAGGCTTCACATTTCCCTGGATATCGTTGAGAATCCATCGGGAGCGACGAGTTCTCTCGTATAGCGTAGCGGCGTATATATATACGCTGAGGCATCTGCATAGAACCCACACTGCAAGAATACTGTATCGCGAAGTTCCTAGATGCTCGCACGATAAAGTTTCACACGTCCGTAACACGGTTCTAGCTCTCACTCGCTGGAATTCCCGGGAGCCGCTCAGGGTTGAAGCTCGCGCGGGCTGTTACCCTCCGCACAATGCTAGAAGCAGTAGGAGAACGAGAATGTCATGTAGAAGACTCGAGAAAGCGAGATGGTGAAGCCGCGAAACCCTCGAGCGCGAGCAACGTCGAGCAATCATGGGTACATTACACCGAGACCGAGAACTAGCCGTGTACAATGTATAAATATGTATATACACATCTATATACATACCAGCACAGTGTTATTTACCAGCGTGCACACGTTAACTACAGTGCACAACTGTGGATTCTCAACAACCGGGTAGTTTCGGTATACACTAATGTAAGTTGTCCATTCCACGCCAAAATGACCTGACCACGAATCAAAAGTATTTTTTTACTTAATTTCCTTCAGTACTAAACGATACTTTGGTTGCAGTAAATCAGCTAATACGTCAGTCTTAGAAGCAATATAGTTGATTACCACGATAGGAACTTTGTTCATGCGAGCCCATATTTTTTTCTCTTATAATCACCAGATTTAAAAGTAAATTAGTAAATCGATTGGTAGGAAAAATATTTGGTTGTACCATTGCATTCTTATATTCTGATCCGGAGTCCAATTTCTTGTGTTCGGCGTTTTAATTAATTGGACCATGGTATATAATAAAATATAACGATTAGGAAGACCGACACTGGTGGCTGTGCGGTCGGTGTGCGGCTTCGCCGGTCTCACGAGTTCAGCAGCAAAGTTTGCGGCCGTAACTTGGATGGATGACCGCTTAGCCGGCGTGCACCGGCTAGCGCATCAACCAGTAAACGGGAGGTCAGTTTTTCTGAGATCTCGGTGTATATACTTAAGTAAAATTACTTTTGTGTATACGCCGGGAACTCAGAGGAATATACGGCCGTCTGTACCGGTACGGGTTTTCCGCAGGGTCCCCGTGCCCATGGCAAATGCGGTACAGTGTAGCTAAGTCGGCTGCGGATGCAGGAAAGTTAGGCTAGCTTAGTGAAGTGTGGGCTCAGAGTTGTAAATGCCTAATACTTATAGAAATAATGATGATAATACGATCAGCTCTATAATTATGATTTTATAATAATAACATGTAGCGATTGTAATACGATGATTAAACTTTGGAATGGCTGAAAAAATTATTATTTTTCAATAAAAGTTCACAGTAATCCTTTTGAAAAAAAGGAAAAAAATAAGTAATGCATTAAGAAAGTAATGCATTACTTATTTATTCCATTTTTTCCACTATTTCTTGCAATATTAAAGTGAAAATTAGTATTTTTTTCAGCTATTCAAATGTTTACACTCTATTTTATAATCACTACATATTATTATTATGAAATCATAATTACAAAACAAATTGTATTGAAAACTATATCTCATGAATTAATGGGAAGTTACAACTCTGAGTGCGGATAGGGAGTGATAGGAGTAAGGGTGGGAAGGGCGGTAAAAGGCGATTGAAGTCATACCATGGAAAGAATGAAAAATATAACGATTAGGCTGGTGGTCAGATCAGTGTGAAGTGGAATGCCGGGTATGTGCACTATTTTGTATGTTTGTGTGGTTTGTTCTCTTCGCCTCTGCCCGTTCTCCATACAGGACGAAAGGGATTGTGGCGCTTTCGAAACATTTGGAGGTGCGACGTCAACGTGAGTCGGACGGCTTCCTCCTTGACACCCTTACATTCGTGGCCCAGACCACGTTAAGTTACGTCCCGAGGATATCCCGCATAGTTGTGCCATGGCGCAGAATTTCCGCGATTATAGCTAGTCGTGTGCTGCGGCTCTTGACGTACCCACGTTTCTCGTTCCAGAAGAGAGAACTAGCGTGCACACCCAGAAACCAACAACCATAGCAATGCACTACCTATTAGAGCATATCCTTGCACGCTCTTGCAAAGGGGTTGGTTTCTATTGTACATCGCTTTATTGCAGTATTATACGGTATATGTGTAGAAACGAAAGTATAGCAACGTCGTCTACAGGCACCAATAACCCTTCTCTCCACGAAATACAGGAGACCATATTCCACAATGTCATTCCATAGCACTTCTCTACCCCCTATACGAGTGGCATATGTAAACGCGTGAACGGCGAGATACGCTACGATCTAACTTCTGTTTTACCAGTTAACTTGCAGTCGCGAGGTTCCGCGACTGCCATATATGAGTTTGCAATGTCGATTCTCCCACTCCATCTATTTCTACTGAGTTCAGTTCTACACAATACCGTGTAGCATATACATCGAAATGTACTCGACTGTGACATTCGTAGACCGATTATACCGTTTTGCTACATTTCCGACATATGCGTATCAAGGTAATGTCTCGATTCAAGTCTAACGTGCCTCACGCAACATATTTTTTTTCACTTTACTAGGTCTCCAAGTACTCCTCAGGCAAGCAGCGACACGAAAGAAATTTAATAATGAAATCCACTTTTACAAAATGAGACCCTTATTTGTATTCTTCCAACGGTGCTATTTGCTTAGCAACTTCAGCCCTTAAAAAAGTTCAAGTAAGGCGATATGAAAAAAAGTTCTTGTTTTTTCTTACTTTCATTTACGATGAAATTCTAAGGTTTGCATACAAATTTTGATGGCTTTACCAGTGAAAATTTGTTCATTGAATAGAATATTAACTGGAGTTTAAAATCGAACAAAAACCCATTCAAAGCCTGGATCAATCGAAAGCCATGATAAATGACAATGAACTGGAATATGGAATGCTTTGACAAAATTCGTGTTAAACAAGACAAACTCATTAGATTGAGGTTCTACCTTAATGTTTCCGATTCGCTTCAACTTATGCATAGGGAAACCATCGGAAGCTGCATCACAGGAAATTCAGTGGTTACAATATACAGCTTGCAGAAGATACCATGTATGAGGCAATGGTATATCGGTGTACTCGGCGTGGTCCCATATGGGAGAGCAAGCCGATCCTTTTGCCAGTTGGCGCATACACTCTCTCCGGTAATACGCCAGCAGTACCTCCCACTCCGAATATGCGAGAGACAGGAGGGTTGGCTAGGTCATCCACCCTCGGTACGTACAGAGGCGCTCGCGAGACCGCACCAGATTATTTCCGCAAATTCGATGCACACTATTACCGCTAGCCGATGTTGGGGAACGCAGAACGAACATACAGTACACGTTCTCTGAAGTTTAAGCATCGGACTTAATCCAATTAGGCAAGTTCTCCAAAGTTAAGTCTTCACTTCAGCTCAAGGCGGGCTTTACTCGCCTTGCTCCATCGAAAATTTCCCTTCCGACTCTAAGTCGAGTATGCCCGGCGGTAGAAGGAACTACCACTTAAAAACACGGATTCTGAACCGCACATTATGTACGTCTATATGATATTTTATTGTAGCTTCCTATCAATTTACAGCATTTGATTATAGTCTGAAAATGTGCGCGGGGAAGTGTATATTATTTACGAAACACTTAGCATCACGTCACAAAAATATTGAATTTATTATTTATTATTTCAAAATACTATATGATAAAATATTAGTTTCTGCAAATCATTTAGTAGCTTTGAACAACATAATATCGTGTATGAGCCAAACAGTAATTTTAATTTTCCCTTATTTGGCTTCACCAGTTCTGACCAGTGAGTAAATCTCACCAATTTGAAAATCAGGAGAATGACATCGAGATTGACTTCAAAGAGAGCATCTCACCAGGGTCTTTCTTTGTTAATTCCACGGAGTCATCAACTCCAAACGCAAATAGGCAAGTGATGAGAGCATTTGAATTCCCACCAGGCAGGGAACAATTAAGAAGCGATCGTTCCTAACTTTAGACGACAAAGTTTGCTGACTTCAGAAAACGTAAAAGGGAATGTGAAGAACTGAAACTTTTGAAAACTTGACTACAGAGAACATGTACTGTATGTATGTAGTTCACCTAAACTGTGCCTTGGATCCTGGAAATGCGCAAAAGGGGTTGAGGGTGCCGAGCTGGTTTTCGGAGTGTCGGTAACGCGACATGTCTCTCGTGCTCAGTATACGAATACCGATGAACGTGTATAGCAAAGCGAGAACATATACCGACTACTGTATCTAGGCATAGTCACGGTTTTGGCTAGGCAGCAGTAGCAGCCGAATGATTCCGCGACAGTGAGACCGGTCGTATGGACGAACGCCCGTTGTTCGTAAAACGGGAATTTCGAGCGTGTAGACACTAACGGACATTGGCGGGACAGCTCGCGTAATCCAAATCCCGTGGAGCACGAGAGATCGTGGCTGAGAGCAAACGTACACCCGCCAAGTACATACATGCATGGAGTACATGCTATATACTATACAGATGGTACACTGTACGTACTAGATTACGTGGTAGCATGCCAGAGACCACGCTCTCTTGGCTCCCGTGTTTAGTCGTCCTGTGAACACCAGCTAGCGCCATGCTTTGCGGCCGCAATGCTCACGAATGAGTGACGCTATAGCTGGGGCGTTTCTGCAATCTCATGTGCAATCTATGATGCTTTGCAGCGTTGCATTTCGTGCCTAATTCGTCTTGCATTCATCTTGCAGAATATGACGAAACTAAATCAGTTTGACTTTTCTTACACGGAAAGAAATGTTTGGTTGTGACAACTACGTTTTCGATTTATTGTACACAATGTCTAAAAAATTAATTACCTCAACCATATCGAATAGTAACTTCAACTATTCACGATTAGTTCTCGCGAGATTAGTTAGATTAACTAATCCAATCGTTGGGACTACCACTGGAATAGTTGGGACTACCATTCGAATCGTCGGTATTACCATTCGAATTGTCGGTATTATCATTCGAATTGTCGGTATTACCATTCGAATCGTTGGTATTACCATTTGAGTTGTAAGGGAAATAGAATAATCGATTGGTTGTATCAACTCATTTCTTGGTTATGGCAACTAATCTTTTTTTTCCGTGTGCTTAGTATAAAATGAGTCAAACCCTCTCTCAACTTTTTCTCGTGTTTATTTTGTTTCAGTTACGATGTGAGAGGCACGCATTCAGAACAGGCGTCTCACTGGAAGGAAAAGGATTTTAGCGAACGGGCGAACTTCAGACCCGACACAGAACCTGCGACCCTCAACATTGAACGAGTGGAAGAAGGAGATGCAGGGGAGTATCGATGCAGAGTTGATTTTATGAAGAATCCAACGAGAAACTCTCGAATCAATCTCACGGTCATCGGTCAGTACTAATTTATACCTTGTAGGATTTATTAAACATATTTCGTCAAGTCAAATACAATTTTGTTTACGTTCTGAGAAATTTCTTATGATTAAACAGATTTAACGACTCAGTAATTCGTACGCAATTTTTAGCATTATTTTTTTTTTAAACTTCGAAGCGAAATTTGTATAGAGTGAAAAACGTGTCTTTTTCAATGGTAGATAAATTTCTTTTGTAAACTACTATTAGTAGTAAAATCTGACTGAATTATGGGAAATATCTAAGCGATTCCGAATAAGAGCAGAGTACTTAATTAAGGTGAAATGACTCCCTTATGTGTATTGCGTTTATGATCATGTTGCCAACCGATCATAAATCTGAACGTTGATTTTCAAAATTGCTGGTACAGATGTCACTGTGCTGTGTATTAACTGCGTGGAGCTGCAAATAATGAAGCCTAGTTGCATATTAATATCGTATCTGTATCGGTATTGCGATTTATTGGGGTTAACGTGACACATATGCTTTCAAAATAGATAGATAGAAGGGTAAACTGGTCTATGTAGGTTTCGCAACGCACCACACGGAAACACACACACACACTGTTAAAAATATTTGGTGTAATTTTCCATTAGCGGGTAAAGGATATTCTTTAGTAAAAACGGGTCTCATAAATTTGATATGGAGATGAGATGTAAAATTACAGTACTTTCTACTATATCCTATGAAAATTAGGAAATATATAATACAAAAATTTGTAATTTACTACACACATGTATGAAATTTAATACATCAGCTGTTGAATGAATTTTTCAGTAATGTAAATTTGCAAACTTTGTTAACGATACAGACAACCGAGAGAATTACCTGAATTCTATATAAAATAAATCTTCGTGGAACCAAAAAATTCGCTATACTTCGAGAAACATACGATTATATTAGCTACATGAGATAAGAACTGAAAATTTGATGAGATGCAATTTATTTCAATATCTCAAACTTTCATCATTAAATTTCCACTACACAAGTCCGATATCCAATTAAATTCATCCCTGCTTGAATCTCCGAATAAAATAAAATAACGTTAATGAATAAATAAACCGTTACAGCAAAGAACTGTAATGTCGGTAATGACATTCAAGTTAGTTTCTAGAAATAACCCTTTGACGGATACCTCGATAACCTCTAGTACTACTTCACTGTCAAAAGATCAAAGCGTACGATATCTAAGGGAGAAAAAGCGATCTAGAAAATCCAACTGGAAAGCTCGGACGTTGAGGTAAAGAGCAACGAGGTTGCGCGTGGTTACTGTGGCTGGGCTTATATACAGGTCTAACAACATTGCCACTTTTCCGACGCATTGAGTAACCGCAGGCTCGCCACACCAAGCACGAGGCCGGCAGCTATTACCGAGCAAACCCAGAAACCGAGAGCGACCTAAAAGGAGAGACGGAGTTAGTGGGTGAAGTGGGATAGAGAAAGGCGGAGGGGAGCGAGTTGCAAGTAGCTGAAGCCGCGAGCATCGTGTGTTTCGGCCTCACTTGCTATATCTATACATAGCTTTATAGTAGAGACACGCTTCTCCACTCTGCAAGAGCTCGCGAGCATACAAATCCTCGCGTAGTCGTGTGTTAAAGCTGAAGCAGAAGCTGGCTGGCAAGCAGGTCTGGGTTAGCGGCTTCGCTCTTCGGAGTTTTCATCAAAACTACCCGTGTAATCCGACGTCCGCTCGCGTATTTTCGTTCTCGTTTCACTAAGTTCGTTTCTCTCTCTCTCTCTCCCCCTCTCTCTTTTTCTCTCGCTCCATCTCACTCTTTGTAGAAAAATACCAGAGCTTTGAAACTGGCAGAATGGCAGTAGTATCTACAACCACCAGCAGCAACCCTCGTCTCCAGGAAAACCCCCGCGACATTTTTCTCATCCCTGGAAGCATCGAACACTAGCGCACCTTCGCCATCCTCACGACCAACCAGATCAATCAAACTGTCAGGCTTAAGAGTACTTGAAGGATCGCTGAAAGCGTCTACCACCCTCTCGCAAGTCCTCAATTTCTTCGTCTTTCGTACTATTATTTTTTTATTTTTTTTAATATCCATATAGGCACGATACATGTAGCATACCTTGTAGCATAATTATGCAAGCATATATATATTCTTAACTTAAATAAAAGTTTTAATAGAATCGCTCAGTGTAATACATTATAATTTCGTTCAGTAATTTACTACACGAATTGTATCCACGAATTATCCGTAGAAATTATTATAGCATCGCAACTTTTTCATTTTAACTGACGAGTTTTCTCTGTATATTTATGAGTCTACTATTAATTTCTCTACAAGAAAAACAACTGTATCACCATTTTATTCAGAGGTTCTATCCCAAAGTCATGCTATGCTATTCGTATCAAAACATATGCATATCGTAGCGTATCGAAGCATAACATGTACGCATAGCCTAGGGGAATATCTCCGCAAAATAATATATTATCAGAATACAACCTTCGAGACACCGCTTTCCTACCATCGGCAGCGTCGCATCGTTGTCTTTTAATATTTGCAATATTATATGTATTCCAATATAAAAACATCACTGTTTTATTAATTAGTGAAATTAATGGTGGAGTTATATATTTAGATGTATTTAAGTGTCATGTATGTCATTGATTGTTGATACATATTCTATTATATTTTTCTGGTCTAAAGAACGAGACTAGGTTAGTTTTGCTATAATTAAAGGCGTTAAATTTTGCATTTATTACCTAACACTAACACGTTATTCTGTTTGTCCAATAAATGTTGTATGCCATTCACTGGTAGATGCCTATCACAGTACAGTTCACCGCGAACCCCATGAAAAACGAACTTTTCACTCGTTTTAGAACCCTTTCGATCAGTATAGATATTTGTAGTAGAAACTCGTTCAGGTATACAAGTACGTTCAGGGTTTATGTACAGCTTTTGCTTTTCGTTGGCTTTCACGAGTTGGAGTATGTGAATGGTGTACGCGTCTTTAGTCCGCAATAGGAACAGCAACCGGTTTGGATAAAGCAACATACATATGTATACACGTATATATAAGTAGTAACGTGCGTTCACCACGACCATTGGCCTTCCTTACGACTGAAAGCTCTAAGCAGGTGCTTAGCGCGAAAGTCTTGCTCGCTTTACTCCATTCCAACTCCTTCTACGAATCGAATTCATTTCCTGCATAGACTTTACGACAGGTAAAGAGCAAAATGTTGTATAGAGAGAAACTTTAAATAAGCCACCTGAAACGTCCATGGTTTGCTACGCCATGTTGACCCGTCGTTATAAACGCTTAGAGAATTTGTCTCGCATTCAACATAACTTTTTAGCTTTAAAAAAAATCAAAACATCCAATTACATGGCTAAACTGCATCATTAAAAATGTAGGTTCTAAGGGACAGAATGAGAATACATGCATTAAATGAAGTAACAACAAAATTGGGTTTATATCGAAAACGAAAATCTATTCTATTTCGATGACATGGCTTCACAAGGCATTCGCCATGTCAATTCCAACTGAGTGCTTTGTGCAAAAAAAACAAGCCTATAATCAACCATGTTCCAGCCATCACATATCAACCCTATGGCAGAATTTACGGTTGGTTTACACAAACCTAAATCCAACCGTAATCTCACTCGGTTGGTTATAGTGTTTTTCCGCACAAACCAACAAGTTGTAATTAGGTCGATACTAAGTAATTTGTGAAAAAATAAACCAAACATCAAACCTTTTTCCAATCATACCGAAATCCTACCAAAATTCAATACACAAACCAACCAAGAAACAGTAGGATCAGTCCGCAAGGGGTTGCATTTCATTCTACGAATAATCTCTAGATTTCATTCTGTATATATAGAATACTATGTAGAGTAAAATCTTTAATAAACTAGTTCAGACTTATACATTATTTAAAAAATATAGTTTGTAATATGCAATCGTTCTGGTAGACGGACTTTCGCAGACAAGATTTTTCTTACACCGGATATCTTGGACAACTTTTAAGTAAGAGAGAGTTGTAGTTATTGACAAGAAGTCTATTCGAGCAAAAGAGTTGAGCCCAATCCCCCATCCAGCATTTCCAGCAGCCGTCTTCGATAATGGGCGCAGAAGGAGCTCGGAATATTGAGATACTTGGCTATTGAATTTCTCAAAGAGCGATGCTCAGAAGTTTTCTCAGCTCGCGTACACAAACGGAGCAATCTCGAGTATTAATACAATGGGGAATCTGAAAAAGGCTCCGGTATACCGATGAGAGACCCTCCGCGTTGCTTCCACTTCTAAAAATCTTATCGTTATGAAACTTCTCGGTGTTTCCTCCTTTCATATACGTGACAGTGTCGTGAGAAATGTGGAGTGGCGACCAAGTGAATTGTCAATGAGAAACCTACTCTTCCTGGCTTTTTTCCACTTGACCTCCCAGGCGTCATTATTTCCAATTGAATTCATAGACGACAGCTACTTCTGTTATAACTGAGCTTTATGTCAATAAGTACTAAGAGAATTCTATCATAAGCCGAAACCGAGTCCGTCGATCGATACTCCTAATTGAGATGTATGTTGGGAAAAACTGGAAAAAAAGATTATGAGAATAGTAATAAATTCAATATCCGATCAAGTTTTTAGACCTGTGATGGCGTGAAAGTTTTTAACATGTTTATCGATCACGTAATAGGAAAGGATACAAATTACAGGTGCGACAAAACCGAGAAAAAATGACGATTAAATAGAGAAAAAGTACCCACAGTATAGGAGCGTTGAAACGTCGATGTGGCTGCCTTCAACCGTGTCGCCCACCCTTGTAATTTACGGAAGTAATTATATGGAAGGGACACACTGCTGCGCTCCGATCGATTAGCGTCCATCAACCGATAACTGTTTTCACGCTACAACGCCACGTGATTACCACCACGAGACTCGACTATTTTGTATCGTTTCGTCGCACAAATTCTCGTCAAATTGATCGGCCAATGGGTAGCTCGTGAGATCAAAGTCAACTAGTTTACCCTAGACAATCTCAACATTTCATTTTGTTCCATTCATAATGTTCAAATCGATATTAAAACACGCGAAATAGTGAATCATGGAAACGTTTAAGCAGACATAATGTAAAAACACACAAAATAAAAATAAAATTGTTTTTCATTATCATCATCAAATTGATATTATATTTGAATATTAAATTTATCATTGTTCCCGTAAATGTTCATCCAGTTTATTTCCTATTGTAGTTCTTAATTTCTCCAATGGAAACAAATGGATATAAGGGATACAAACTGTGTTACATAATTTGTAATTCGCCTAAATCAAAAATAACTTATTTTAAAAAGTTCAACGTACATTATACATGCAATACGCGAAGGTTTAGATACTTTACAACTCAATACAATCAGCGGATTCCGGATTCGGATTCCGTCAAATGAAATCATACAATTTTGTTATTTCAATTGAACAACAAACCGCGAAAATGCGTGATAATATGAGTAGTTAGTCCAGTCATTATTTTGGAAATAATAACTGAATTAGTGGAAAGCCATTTGCCCTTTCCAGATTCCATTTTCGCGATACCGTCGCTTGTCTTAATGAATATCTCGAAAATCGTCATGATCCTCTAAACTTTCGCCTTCTGATATTACGGTAAATCAAGTTCGATTTCGTTAAGGTGTCAGTTGTGCGTGTCCGTTGCGGTATGGAGGGCTTTCGTAGAAAACGAGTTGGCAGGTATGATCGGACGTAGCCGCTTCATCGCGGAGCCCTTTTCGTGGCTGTTGGTATCCGATTTCACGCTAAACTATAGTACACATATATATATCGTCTCTCCTTCACCTCTTAGTTTTCTACCTCGACGTCCAACTTCACCCTCGCGTTTTAT
>OZ019968.1:40869822-41049848 GCA_963970395.1 Ephialtes manifestator | reverse complement strand
AGGGAGTTTCTAAACCGTTTGTCTTATTATATTTTCACAAAGCGAGAGTGTGCGCTTATTTATATTTATTTAAAACAAGGATGCAAAGCAGAACCTTGCACATTGCTTCCTCACTATGTTTCGCTTTTACAAAGCTTCCTCTATGAGGAAGCCAAAATCAATTCCATACTTCCTCTTAGAGGTTGCTTTGTAAAAAGCGAAATATAATGATGAAGCAATGTGCAAGGTTCTGCTTTGCATCCTCGTTTCATATTGTAAAAAAAAAAAGAGAAAAGCATCGATAAATAAATACAGGGTCGAAAATAAATTCAAACCGGGCAGCCACTTAGTCGAATATATATATATATATATTCAAGCAAACTAGAAGATTGTTTTACAAATCAACAAAATACATCGGCAGTTTTTGGGGCGCCATGAATAGGTTAGCCTAGGGCGCCGTGAGTCTTAATCCGCGACTGGTGACCTGAAGTCGATGGTTCGTATGTAAAACAATAAAATCCTTTCTCCAATGAGAACACTAGCGGTTAACGATAGTTCTGAGCGACTTCATTACACGTATATAAAAGGGTATAATTATTTCATACATAGTGGTTACTTGGTGGAGATTAATTACCCAGTCCGATATCTAAGGGGAACATTATAATACTTTTATCGACATCAATACGAGGATCTCGGAAATTGTAAGCTTGCAAATGATAACGGCTAATTTAATATATATGTATCATTATTATATTTATAGGTCGACCCGAGCCGACGGTGCGATGGTGGAGAGGAGAAACTTTACTGGATGCTACAGACGAGCCCGTTCAGTACAAGAATGGAAGAAAAAACACATTGTACGTTGACAGCTTGACGAGATCCGATCTACACGCAATCTTCACGTGCAAGCATCGAACACCAATATTACTCAGCCCGCTTCCGCATCCGTAGCCATCGAGATGCACTGTAAGTTGCGAACTCAATAATACTCATATCTATATATCCTTATTGGCTTCCTGTTCCATTGAGCCAGTATTGCTGTTTAAACACAGAGACTCGTATTCAATTTTCAAACGCAGTTTCATAACTGTTTCATTTCATTTTACCGATATGTGCTTCCTGTTTACCTCGAATTTTAGTATATTGGAGCTAGAATTTTCGCGGAAATACCCTCAGTCTAAAATTGCTTGCAAGTAGATATACGTACTAGGCGAATACTGAATAGCAGCTTACGAAGGCGCCGAGAACTTGCCCGATGAATTTCAACTATGTTTTCAACTTTCACGTAAGCCTTATTACGTGGTGATGAGCAAAGCAAAATGGGATTCACCGAAACGTCGACAAAGGAAATGAGGTATCAGCAGAAAACGATTATCAGCAATGGAATGTCAAGAAAGCCGAATACTCGAATTCGAATCACGCCAAAGTCAAATACAAAAGCGTTCGCTTAACGGCAGAAAATAAGAATTATCACGAATAACGCAATAAGCTCGTAGCATAAGCATCTCTAGGAGATAAGTCAAGATGCTAAATGAATGCATTTCAATGGAGGTATTTAAACAGAGAAGTTCTACTAACTCCGACCATTTCTCTCTCACGAACCCGCAGTTTCGCTTCGTTTTATATATTGCTGTAGATGTAGCTCGCGCTCCGTACAGCCGGTTCCTGCGGTAGTTCTTGAAAATACCGGTGCTTCGTGGTCCTTTAATGCCTGGTGGTCGTAGCACCATATGGCGATGTAGGGCTTTCCTGGAACCCCATTATTGCATAACAAATTTATCGGTGTTCAGGGCAAAAAATGTGATGCCTTTGAAAGTAGTGACGCGGACAAGCGAGACGAGCGAGAAAAAGTCGAGATCAAGACTAAGTTTCGGAATTCGACAGCTTGATTGTCATTCCAATTCGAGATTATCGACATAGCAAGATTTTTCACTCGTTCTCGTCTTGAATTTCGCTCGAAATCTCGTCTTGACAGCCGGATATTGTTTTTCTTTCTCTCCCTATTAACTTCGCTATTTCAAATTATTTCCGATGATATTAATATTTCAGAAAATGGATAACGCTGAGAAGATTAGAGTGAATTATGAAATTTTTTATATCAAATATCTGGTGTTGTTAGTGTAGCCTTGAATCAATTGGATTATTAAATCATTGGAGTACATCCACCGCTACATTAAAGGTACAGGTCACGATTTTTCTTTAATATTACACTGAGAGAAGAGTTTGTTAACAGTTAACAAATCTTGGTTAAATATGGCGAAATGAACCATTTAGTTATTCTTATCGAATCTCACTTGAGCTAAATAATATTTGCTTGTCGCAATGAAGCTCGCTGACATTTGTTAATAGTTTACAAATCTATTTGGCTTAAGTGAGATTCAATAAGAATAACTAAATGGTTCTTTTCGCCATATTTAACCAAGATTTGTTAACTGTTAACAAACTATTCTCTCAGTGTAAACAGAGCTTTTTTAACTCGTAGAACTACGCTAACATTCTGAGGTTCCAGGATGACGGTTTCTTAATGATAGACGTTTAGATCGGTTCTTAGCTAGACCTCATCATATACAGGACACCTTTTGAAGTCTAAGTCAATTTTCAAGGACGATTCCATTCGTAGCTAGTCTACGATGGTATCCAGAATTTCAGAACTATCCGAAGACAGCCGTAGTCCTCGTGTAATTCGAGACTCAAATCCAGTTTCACGTAGTTGTCGTATTCAAACTCGACCTGACCTTGGAATCTATGGAGATGACGTTCTGATACGTTGTCTGATAATTTCATTTCATTATCGAAGGTTTCGTAATTCAACGAAACGTTTTCGCTCGGTGTAGTCCTTTTACACCAGACAATCAACGTTTAAAGCCCTTGGAAGCCTACGACACTTCCATGCCAACATTTCGGGAAGCACAATTTCATTTTGGTGATCGGTGGCCGAGCTTAACGAAGCATATCCTATTGTATCGTGCGATACTGTCGCATTCAGAACCATAAGATAGCCTCTATTTTGCTGACAGTTTATCTCTCTTAGTTTCAAGATCTCGCTCGATCTCGCTTGTTATTTTAAGCAGGGTCGAGCGACACTATGATTTTTTTTTCATACCGCAAGCTCGAGACGAGTACTTCAGACAAATGACAAACGCAAGAAAAAACGAGCAAGATTCGAGATTATCTCGTCTCGAGCCGCATTACTAGGCTGCCTTTGCTCCGCTACAGATTCCATTGAATTTTCAACAAAGTAAATCTGAAGTACATTTAAAAAAAAATGAAAAGAAGCTAAGTGTGGTAAAAACTATCAATGCAGATGTTGAACTGGGAGAGAGGAGAAAGGAGACAAGAAGAGTGTAGCTCTTCTAGAAACGACGAAGCAGCAAAGAACGTAGGGAAAGAATTTGACGTTGAATAAATTATTTTTTTCGTTTTCTTTCTATCTGGCGCAGAATGTCCGTATCACGAACGCCGTTTTCTTAAAGCTTAAGCATTTTTATTAAATTCCAGGGTAAAGTGGTGGTCAAAGCTATGCAAGGACAAAGCCCTTGAAGCCCACCGCGACGGGTAGGGAGATTCACTTTACCTGCAAGGAAAAGTTGGTTTTCGACTTTCATAAGGTTTAATAAATACTTCGTTAAATCGTCCAACATTGAGAGGAATTCCATGTATAGGACTGGACAACGTCTTTTGTCCTGTTACTGCCAATCTGAACACCATGAATTCGCCTATTTCTGAAATTTTTTTAATACTCCGACCGATTTTTCAGTTTTTTTAAATCAGTAGCTTTAAAATGACTGGGTAAAAGAGAACTCCTCGAGCTTCAAAAGCCTTTACCATTTTTTTGTCTGTTTCTTAACCGTAGTCAAGGAAATCCAGATACCGTTTCCACTACAAAATATACTTCATAGTTATTGCTGAACATCTCAGAGCTTCTGTGACATAGCTCCGTTGTATACAAAACGAGACCTTAAAAGTACACCCATTCGTAGGAAGCGAAGCTTGTACAAATTTTCGACGCTTTGCATGATGCCTCGACAAGATTCACAACTATCTCCTTGCCTTCTCATGAAAGCTGTAGAGACTAAAACGACGTCGCATCTTCCTTCTCTGGCACCTATATCGACCCGACCCCATGCTATGCCACCTCCTTTTCTTCTTCCATGTTCTACCCCGCTGTGGTGCTTTTCGAATAGCCAACATCACGGTGATGCTCTTAACGGGAATCACGACCAGCGAAACGTCGACCTTCAGCTTCGAGATATTTATCTCACGGAGCAGAACCGTGCAAAAAAATTACGCCTGACGCTTCAGTCTGAACCCCGAAAAGGTTGACATGCAAATTTATACCCCTATTTCATTCGAACATGAAAATGGGATGGTAAGCTCGTCCATGTGACCCACCACCGATCAAGAGAAAATTAATGACATTGTGTGTAAGTAATTGTCTTAAACAGCCCGTACATTAATGTATGTACATATTTCCTTGCATTGGATACTACTGTTCCCTAAAAAAAAAACTGACGAATTTTATTTAAGCAATCAATCGCTCTATCAAAAAAAAATCTTAGTGTTCTTTGGAAAAAACTTTCTGATGGCGATAGAAGTATAAAAGAGAAGTAAAAACAACGGGACAATACGTTGGAAGTATATAGAAAGTAATTTGATATTAAAGAAATTTCAAGTCAAATTAATAAATAATGTCCCTTATTAATTTGTTTTCTGCACATTCTATGTATAATGTTATTCTGGTTGTTTGTATCAAGAAAAAGTGTACCTGCGTTGCCAGAAATGTGCGTTTTCCGACGTACAACCAAAGTTTTAGTTTGTACAAGAAAAAAATTAATTTTTTTAACCATTATTGGTGTCATTTCACCAAAATACGTTTGAAGCAACCAACATTTTTCCAACATCGGAAAATTAATGTAGTCCATTCAACTACTTTTTTTTCTTGATGTATACGAGCACTGCAAATCGAAGTGTGTTACTTGATGTCCCTATCTTTACTAACGTAGTCAATTTTTGTAAATTGAAAATGATCTATTTCCACGTATTTCAAACGTATAAACCGTCACTGTAATAAAAAGGATAAGTAAAAGTGCACTTCCGTAACAGACTTTAATTTACAGAGAGAGAGCGGGGATGGATTTGTGCAGGATTTGAGCTATAGTTCACAATGTTATTCTCGTATGCTTTCTGCTCCATTGGTATATTTTCCACTCAAAAAAATTTCAGCGATTTTTTATCCGACTGACTTATTTTTTGACAGATCGTTACCCTGCGGATATGTTTCTGCAGATATTTTTTTCCTACATACCTATGTGTTTTGTAATCAAATAATTGAAAAAAACTCTATATCCTTGTATCGATGTACAATTTCTGTGTTTCATCGAACGGCTATAAAAAAAAATTGAAAAACCCAATCCAACCGAGTATTTTTTCCTGGCATGGTCAGTAGCAACCACTTGACATGATTAGAAGTAAATATAAACAAAATATAACACTGTGACTACTGAGGCAAGGCAATGAAGAGTCGAGCACCCAACATGCTTAACAATTTGTCTGTATAAATATAAGAGATACATTCGCGCGCACAAAGCCCGTTATATACAGAGCGATACCGCGGCACAAGGTTATTGAATTCGTTCAGACAAAAGTGTTGCTAGTGCCTCGAGTATCAGAGAACCCTGTACCAGGTGTATATAGAGTACACACGTGTACATTGATGACGGTTAAAGTGGGAGACTCGAGCGCGATAACCGGAAGTGAGTAGGTTGGCACTCTACGATCGCCACGAGTGGTCGTTAAAAATGTGAAATGCTCGTCGTGAAAAGCGTGGCTGGGCTGTTTTCTATACCAAGCCGAGGGAGTGAGTCTCCAGTGGGTACTGGCCGTCGCACATTGACTTTCGACGTTATCGCGACGACCCGGGGACGTTCCGGGTACCCAACGTTAGCGTACCCCCTTTCTCGTGTACTCGTCCAGTACTACACCTCAGAGAAAACACGAAGCAGCGCTGAGTTCTCGTACACACTAGACGAAAGGTACGTAGTTATATATGTTCGCAAAGTTTCCTATCGCGGGACGTTCATTGGTTGCACTTATTTCCCTCACCGTTCGAGTTTGTGTGCGCCCAAGTTAGGGTTGTTGGGTATCGCTATGCTGAGAACGGCCATGTATTCATAGATACTGCACGGCTGTAGACTATGTTTTTACTGGGTATTAGCAGATCGCACGTATAGTATATAGGCACTTTGGCCCCTAAGCTTTTATCGCAAAGCATTATGCTCTACACCGTTCTTGCCAACTCTTCTACTCCCAGCCACCCACTCGTTGCTTTCCCATTGGGCATCTCTTGCACCCCCTTCGGACTTTTCTACTCGCCTGGAAACTTTTTTTTTGTGAACGGAACATTGCCTTCTTCGAAACATTAAAAATCACTTTTACTTCCTCATCACATACGAATTATGTAGAGATTTAAAGTACTGCGGATAAGAAAATTTGAATTTTAAATTATGGCGTGCATATATGTTTTGAGGGTACTGAATTCCATAAAATGTATTCATTTTTGCTTCCTCATAGAGGAAGCTTTGTTTTCGTGAAATTTTTTTTTTCGAGATTTTCATGTCAGTACACTCAGAATGGTCCAAAATGTCGAGAAAAGTGGGTTGTGCGAAATGTCTGTATGTGCGTGTGTGTGTGTGTGTGTGTGTGTGTGTGTGTGTGTGTGTGTGTGTGTGTGTGCACGTTTCCTTGTTTACACGATAACTGTCGCAATTTTCGATGAATGCACTTCCAATTTGGTACGCAAGTGGGATATCATAGAATACTGTTTGGGATTGTAGTTGACGCGAATCGGTTCGAAAATTTAGATTTTACAGCATTTTGAAAGTTTTGAAAAAATCGTTTTCACGCTATAACTTCCGTAAATTGAGAGATATCGGGCTAAAATTCTGTACACGAAAGGACTACCATCAAAACATAATGTGTACCAAATTTGGCGAGAATCTATAGGGTGGTTATGATTTTATTGCCATTTCAATTTTTAAAAAAATGTCTTCCAAAACTTCATCTCCTGTAAATTCTGAGATATCCGGTTGCAATTTTCGACATGATTTCACGATTATTGATTGTTAATGATGAATTTAGTCAAAGGAACTAACGATATGTCGGTAAATTTCGATTTTGGTGAATAAGAAAAAAAAATGCCGTCACGAATTTTATTTTTTTATTTATTTTCCACAGATTTAGCTTAAATTTTGTTCACATATGGACTATCATCGAAAAACATTTGAGTACAAATTTGGCGCAGATCTGTCCAGCCGTTCAAATTTTATGGCATTTTGAATTTTTCGAAAAATCTCATTCTCGCGCTGGCTCGTGCAAATTACGAGATACCGCATTCTAATTTGGTCCACATACGGACTACTATAGTACAAGGTTTTAGTACAAATTTGAGAAAAATCGGTTACACGGTTAAAATTCTTCGACACTTTGAATTTTTAGAAAAATATCTAGAGCACAAACAAGTCTGCAAAGCAGAACTTTGCAAATTGTTTGCATTATTTTTCGCTTTTTACAAAGCTTCTTCTATGAGGAAGCCAAAATCAATAAACATACTTCCTCATAGAGGTGGATTTGTAAAAAGCGAAAAATAATGAAGAAGCAATTTGCAAAGTTCTACTTTGCAGACTTTTTTTGTCTGTTCAGCTGTTTTTCGCGTTTGAAAAGTTTGTTACTTCTCTTGTTCCACCGTCAACAAGGTTACAATATTTTGATATAAAGATTCCTATTTTTGTTTATTGCATATTGTATGTATAGGGAGAGGGAGAAAAGGGAATATGGTTTGCGCACGAAGTTTTATTCGTTAAACTTTGAACTTGTGACTTTCGGTTGTGCCCTCTATCCATGGAGTTAAGACGGGGGATGAAGAAGATGCCAACAATAAACCCTCACGAACGAGGCTGAACTCGTGGTTGTGGAAAACGCACGTCTCTCGAATTTTGCAAAAGATTAATCCTCATAAATGCCACGCTGTGCTCCACGGATTTATCAGTACGTCGTCTCAAGTTTTGAACGCCCCATCTTTCTAATCTTCTCATTCTCAGTTTAACTATCTCTTTCGCACTTGCCGCTTAATTGGTAAAATGGTAACCGAGCATATTGGTCATATTCCCGATATTTTTTTTAATATGGGTTGATGCGTCGCAACTCTTTCAACTTTCGTAATTTTTATACACATTGTGATTTTTTAAATCCAACTTGCTAATTTTACATTATCCTAAAAGTTCATACAAAAGTGTATTCAGATTGTGACTAGAAATATTAAAAAATCATAACCGCAATCAGTTTTGTCGGTTAAATTATTAATCGGGTTGATAAAATATATTCAAAGCGATGTAATCAATTGGCAAAACAATAATTTGCGCTTATACAATGTTCTCGATATATTTGATTCCCCAATCCAATAAATGATTGACCCACTGATCCTGACTACATGATTTCAGAAATGTAGCCAGTTCGCACTGCTAAAAAATGCACCGCAAAATGCGACTTTAAAATGGAATGCATGAAAGCACTTTATCCGATTTGATTGTTAAGTACCTCGTTTTCCAATAGAACTTGCGGTATTTGGTTTGCTATATAATACCTTGATGATTTACAATGCATTGTAAACCATAAAATGCGATACACACCATATTTTTTACAGCGTTACGCTATAGACCGTTACAGCCCTGTAATACAATTGCACATATATTGGAATTAGCCTTTTCCCGTGTATTTACTCACTCGATCCAGAGGCCCATTGACCTCGCCTACCACGGCAGTTGCATCCACTTCAGGCCGAGATTCGATTTTCATCGGGAAAATGATATATAAAACTGCAGAGATAAAACATATCAGTATGTACGAACAATAGAGGATAAAATATATGCTTATTCTATACTATCTCAATTTCGATCACTCGGCTAATATTGAACCACGACTACAACTAGATATTAAGGCATACTCATGATGTTCTGATAACTGTATTTGTAACTACATTTTAAATCCTACAATAAAATATATTGTTTTCCTTCTCTTTTATAATTGGATAACAAAATGCCGAAGCATAGCAAGGGTGTCAAGAAATTAACATTGAAATGAATTGAAATGAAAATTCATAATTTCGTTTCAAAATTAATCATGAAGTTAATTTTTCTCGTGTCGATTAATGACTTCCAAAATCGAAGATACCCCAACTTTTTGTGTAACAAATTTCAGTTCATCGTTGATACCTTCTGGATCCATCAAATTAAGTACAGATAAAATACAGCCTGTGAAACGATCCTGCACTTATATCTATACCGGTAAAATAAAGCCAGGAGATGCATTTAAAAAACAGCAATAGTGTACATCATTTTTATCGTACGCCTACTGCCCTTTACTATCCGCTCTATTTTTTTTATTCCTTCCTGGAGAACGCACCGGAATGTTATTCGTAGCATTCTTTCCTAATGCACTGCTGCATCGGGTATACAAGAGGAAACAGGAAAACTGTTGAAAACGTGATTGATGCAGTCATTTATATTTTTACTGAATGAGATTCTATGTTTATGGGAGTTGCAAAATCGCTCCATAGGTTTTACTTTATTTGTACTTCTTTTGATTAATTTACGAAATCAATATTGATCACACTTTTACAGAGACTGGTGATGAAAAATTTGAACACCACACGAACTGAGGAAATTTGGAGACCAAAAGAATAATATTTGGGCATAGAAAAAAAAAACAACCGCAGGAAACTTAGATCAAAAACATCATTACCGTGTCATGTTACACGATAAGTGACTGGTATATCAACCTTAATGGTGCCCCTGTAGAGAACTGTAGACGTCTGTCTCCTCGCCACCCCAAAGCTACATCACATTTTAAAAACAGTAAAATTATACATGATTTTTATCGCACGCCTACAGCCCTTTACTACACGCTCTATTTTTTTTATTCCTTCCTAGAGAACCCACTAGAGTGTTACTCAGAGCATTATTTCCTAATGCACTGCTGCATCGGATTTACAAGAGAAAACAGGAAAACTGCTGAAAACGTGATCGATACAGTTACTTATATTTTTAAATGATCATCGTTCATGATTGGATTTAATGGATTCTAAATTAGCGAATATTCTCTATTGTCTAAGCGGTTTGAACAGTGAATTCTACTTCAACTAAGAGTAAAATAGATATCCGACTAAATGAATTGCGGGACGCTGGATAAAACTAATTGGTAATGGCGAGATGCCGTTGGCTTTTGATACTTTTTGTTTGTCTTGGAAAAAAGGATATGAACTGAGTAACGAAGCGTGCTACTCGTAACATAGATATGATATCGGTTCAAACAAACATCAAGAATCAATGCTCCAGTGTACCTGCCGGTATGAAGGAAAGTCAGAGGATGGGAGTAGAAACGATGCGAACAATGTTAGTGAACGGCAGATAGAGGTTGTTGGAGCAAAGTACAGGAGCTGTGGGGCTAGATGGAAGTTGGGGTAGAATGTATGTATAGAATACCTCCGTGGTCGGCAACGAGGGAGGGACGTTCTGCAGTGGTGCGATGGAAAGGAGCAGACCGAGACAAAGAAGAAACGTGAAAGAGAACCCAAGAGTGAAGGAAGTACGGATGAGACTTGCTGAGCTGGATCGGCCTAGGAATTGAATTGGCGAGAAGCTCGCGTTTGCGAGCTGGAGGTTCGAGAAATTAGAGGTTAACGGTTCAAGTAAAGAGAGAATGAGGAAGGGAGAGGAAGTGAGAGAGAGAGAAAACAGAGTGGCAGGGAGAGAGAGAGTTAGCTGAGCTTCCGCCTTCACTGCGATGCCCCAAACCCTTTCTCGTTCTCCATGGACTCCAAGAGTCGTGAACCAACCTTCGACGCGATGCCTACCCCACACCACTGTACCTACCTAATCGAGCTTGACTAATTAGAGGCCAGTTGGTTGGTAATGGAGTCAGCCAGCGAAATTGGGTAACGCCGGGCCTGATTTACAGAGCAAGAGGGAGAGAGAGAACGAGAGAAAGCACAGGGAAATTGTAATGCTGAGTTACTCTTGGACTCCATTGCTCCTACTACTACAGTACCTACGTTGGGGGTGGTGGTTCGCGGTGGCGGTTGGTCCGTCCGTCCGTCGGTCGACCAGTTCGTTCCGGCTGGACGGCAGCCTTTCTACGGACTGAGGATTGGAGTTCACCGATTCGCTCATTGAGCGAACGGTCGAAAGAGAGGGCTGGCTCTGGAGAATGAGACAGAATGACAGGGTGAGTTAGAGAGAATCGGAACGTTCGAGACGAAACGGGGAGGTAGAGGAATCACCGGTGCCCGGAAATCCGTTTGATTTTCGATCGAGGCTCTAATTCTTCAAAGTCTCGAAGCCCCGCGGGCTAGAAAGCAGCAGCAACTGTCGAGGTAAAGGAAAGGAAAAAGTGAGACAATGAAAGAAAGGAACAAATAAATCCGAGACGAGGAAATAACCGGAACTCGCTATTAAATATTATCGATGGAAAGAAAAGCCCCTGAGGTATGGTACAGTATAGTAAACTCCGCTGACGAGGTCCTGGGAGAAAAGGAATTTCTCCTAACGAGCACACTGGCAATAATATAGATATGTGTGGTACTGGCAGAGGTTAAAGTAAAGATACCCCCAAGAGATACATACTTGGAACCAAATAGGATCCCATTAAAGTGAATAGACGGTAAAATAGAATAACCATTTTTTGACGAAGCCATTTCCAAATATGGTTGAAACATACAACTAATGAGTTACCTAAACGGTTCGAACAATTCCTTGGAATTAACGAGCCAGTTACTGCACTAGACCACATTCTCGATAATTCCCAACCGCCTCATCATTGTTCAACTCCTACTCGACCTTTCGTCTTCTTCTTCTTCTTCTCCTTCTTCTTCTGCATCCTATCTCATCTATAGATATAGGTGCATAAAAAGCAAACGAGAATTTTTTTTAAAAAAGAAATGCGGAAGCTGGATACTCCATCGTAGCCCTGAAGACATTGAGGGCTGGTATACCACTGTAGTATAGTAAAAGCGCTACGGTTTCGATAGTAAAAGGAGGAAAAATTGCCAGGCGGAGGTGCGAGATTCTAGTCGGGAAACGACTGAGGAAAAGCTCGCGCAGAGTAGAAGGGGATCTCATCTCTATGCCTTCGCACCCGGAGGGCACTCTTTCTTTCCCATTCTTTTTCTATCGCGCACAAGGCGCGACCTACGGATGCACCGAGTAAAAGCTGAAAAAAAAGTGTCCTGTTACTTGACGAAGGCGAAGAAAGAAAGAAAATTCGGTACGTAGTCGCAGTTGAAGAAGACTATGTTCAGTGTTTGGGTAGGGAACGAATACGAGAACGGTAAAAGAATGCGAGGAGGAAGACGAGTAACCGCGCCAGAAGCTCCCTCCGTGCGGTAGATGTGTACGTAACGGGAACGCGGAAAGGGTTGTTTCGCCACGCTTCTGTTTCTGTCGGTGCTGCCTTGCACGGGCCCTCGAGCGCTACGAAGCTTGATTGCGTATACCGGAGCCACTGCTTTTGAAGCTCGACGAGGTCGGAGAGCTACCTCTCAGACCGTACTACCCGAAGACTCGAGTGAACCACCTCCGTTCTGTCGCATGTGACTCCCGTCTCGGTGTAGCTTTGGGGTGGCGAGGAGACAGACGTCTACAGTTCTCTACAGGGGCACCGTTAAGGTTGATATACCAGTCACTTACCGTCTAACATGACACGGTAATGATAAGAATGCTTTTGATCTAAGTTTCCCCCGGTTGTTTTTTTTTTTTTTTTTTTTTTTTCTATGTCGAAATATTATTTTTTGGTCTTTGAATTTCCTCGGTTAATTGGGATAACAATGCTATATTCTCATTACCAGACCCTGTAAAGAACCTAAAAAATATTTCGTAAATTCATCAAATGAATTTACGAAAAATCTATGTAACGATTTTGCAGATCCCATAAACATAGAATCTCACTCAGTACAAATATAAGTAACTGTATCGATCTCGTTTTCAGCAGGTTTCCTGTTCCCTCTTGTAAGCCCGATGCAGCAGTGCATTAGGAAAGAATGCTTTGAGTAACACTCTAGCGGGTTCTCTGGGACGAAATTAAAAAAAATAGAGCGTATAGTAAGAGTTTGAGGGCATACGATAAAAATGATGTATAATTTTACAGTTTTTAAAATGTGATGTAGCTTTGGGACGTCAAGTGACTGGCACTTACCGTCTAACATGATACGGTAATGATAAGAATGCTTTTGATCTAAGTTTCCCCCGGTTGTTTTTTTTTTTTTTTTTTCTTTGCCTAAATATTATTTTTTGGTCTTTGAATTTCCTCGGTTAATTGGGATAACAATGCTATATTCTCATTACCAGACCCTGTAAAGAACCTAAAAAATATTTCGTAAATTCATCAAATGAATTTACGAAAAATCTATGTAACGATTTTGCAGATCCCATAAACATAGAATCTCACTCAGTAAAAATATAAGTAATTGTATCGATCACGTTTTCAGCAGATGTCCTGTTGCCTCTTGTAAGCCCGACACAGCAGTGCATTAGGAAAGAATGCTCTGAGTAACTCTCTAGCGGGTTCTCTAGGACGAAATTAAAAAAAATAGAGCGTATAGTAAGAGTCTGAGGGCGTACGATAAAAATGATGTATAATTTTACAGTTTTTAAAATGTGATGTAGCTTTGGGACGTCAAGTGACTGGCACTTACCGTCTAACATGATACGGTAATGATAAGAATGCTTTTGATCTAAGTTTCCCCCGGTTGTTTTTTTTTTTTTTTTCTATGCCGAATATTATTTTTTGGTCTTTGAATTTCCTCGGTTAATTGGGATAACAATGCTATATTCTCATTACCAGAACCTGTAAAGAACCTAAAAAATATTTCGTAAATTCATCAAATGAAGAACAATCTATGAAACGATTTTGCAGATCCCTTAAACATAGAATCTCACTCAGTAAAAATATAAGTAATTGTATCGATCACGTTTTCAGCAGATGTCCTGTTGCCTCTTGTAAGCCCGACGCAGCAGTGCATCAGGAAAGAATGCTCTGAGTAACACTCTAGCGGGTTCTCTAGGACGGAATAAAAAAATAGAGCGTATGTTAAAGGGCTGAGGGTGTACGACAAAAATGATGTATAATTTTACAGTTTTTAAAATGTGATGTAGCTTTGGGGTGGCGAGGAGACAGACGTCTACAGTTCTCTACAGGAGCACCATTAAGGTTGATATACCAGTCACTTATGGTGTAACATGACACGGTAATGATGTTTTTGATCTAAGTTTCCTGCGGTTGTTTTTTTTCTATGCCCAATTATTATTCTTTTGGTCTTCAAATTTTCTCGGTTCGTGTGGCGTTCAAATTTTTCATCACCAGCCCCTGTAAAAGTGTGATCAATATTGATTTCGTAAATTAATCAAAAGAAGTAACAAATAAAGTAAAACCTATGGAACGATTTTGCAACTCCCATAAACATAGAATCTCACTCTGTAAAAATATAAGTAACTGTATCGATCACGTTTTCAGCAGTTTTCCTGTTTCTTCTTGTAAACCCGATGCATCAGTGCATTAGTGGGTTCTCTAGGTAGGAATAAAAAAAATAGAGCGGATAGTAAAGGGCAGTAGGCGTACGATAAAAATGATGTACACTATTGCTGTTTTTTAAATGCATTTCCTGGCTTTATTTTACTGGTATAGATATAAGTGCCGGATCGTTTCACAGGCTGTATTTTATCTGTACTTAATTTGATGGATCCAGAAGGTATCAATGATGAACTGAAATTTGTTACACAAAAAGTTGGGGTATCTTCGATTTTGGAAGTCATTAAATGACATGAGAAAAATTAACTTCATGATTAATTTTGAAACGAAATTATGAATTTTCATTTCAATTCATTTCGATGTTAATTGCTTGACACCCTCGCTATGCTTCGGCATTTTGTTATCCAATTATAAAAGAGATGGAAAACAATATATTTTATTGTAGGATTTAAAATGTAATTACAATAAAAACGCAAAAAAAAAGAGAATCGTTACTATATATACAAACGAAGTGGAGCTGCTAAAACCCCTGAACCCAGAACACGGAGCTTTTGCGAGGGATTAAAAGTCGAATATATTTTCAATTCGCGATTGCAATAAGTTTAACCTCGCGGAGCACCGAACGTTCGTTACTTACGTTCTTTCGTACGTACATTCGTTTCTCTTGGCGGTACCTCGGAAATCTTTCTCTATCTGTCCCCGTATCTCGTTTTCCCACGATCCTCGCTGGCGCGCCACTGATGCAAGCTCTCTTTCGTTCTCCACTTCGTCCAGCCAGGCTCTTATCGCTCGGGCTTGGATTTCCTATGGATTCATTCGTTTCGTTCTTCGTCTACGTTTTTTTTCTTTCTCATTGCCTTTTTTTACATTCTTTTCGTTATTCTTTTTCCTTCTTTATTCGTTCGACCCCAGGAGCAGCGGAACCGAGTTCTTATTGAACCCGCTACGACGGGAGACGAACGTTCCTGAGGAGTTTCGTGCCTCGCTACTCGTCCCCTCTTTTTTCTTTCCCGCTGACCCTTAATTGCACACCCTATCCCCGCTTCTCGCACTCGTTTTCTCTCGTCCCTCCTTCACTCGTTTCATTCTTTCTTCCATGAGGCCGCAGGCACTCACCATACCTTTCGATTTTTTCTCCTCGTTAATTATTTAAACTTGAAACCCGTAGTCGGTCTTCGAGAATCGAACCCTCATTAACTGTGCTTCGTTATGCGTGCGCCTCTCAATCGTTGATAGTCTTTACTATATATAGCCCGGTACATTATACAATATCGTATTACAGAACTGGAAGCTGGCGTTCTCTTCGTCATAATCAATATAAAAATAATCGTCAACTCATTGCGCAAGTGAAAAGCCTGTCAAAAAAATAAAATCGTCTGCGACTTTCACGCTGTTATCGACGAACAATCGAAAAAAAATTCACCAAGAGAATCTAGAAGTTTTAATTCACTCACTAGAAAATAAGTCGCATCTGTGATGGCTCGATCAAAGAAGAAAAAGAAAGGAAATGAGGAAGAGAAAACCGGTGGTAAGAAAGCTGGAAGAAAATAAGAAGTACAAAAAGTTTCAGCTCCACTAGTTTTTCTCTCGCTAAGGGCTGGGAAAAAATTTTCATTGCAGTCAAAAGTTGCCGACTGCCGCAAGTTTAATTCCAAGACTTTGGTGACAGCGTTCTCAACTTTCTTCCTTCCTTCCTCGAACCCTATCTTTCAAGTCGCCTCTTGAATGAAAAATCTTGTGGCATCCTGCGTCACCTCATCGATTCACACGTCCCCAAGTTCCCCATTTTCAACTGTTCGCAACCTTTCTCATGCGATTATCGAAGAAAGACGTCGCTTTTCCCGTAAACAATATCTTATAGAATTTCTGAGACCTTCCGTAAACGTTACGTAACTTTATGTCATACTTCACATTTAGTTATAAGGAAAATCTAATTTCCTTTATCAACTTTGTTGCAGGCACGCAAAATTTTCTATACAATACTTTTAATTAATCAATATCAAAAACGCAAAAATAATAAAGCATGTTTTTGGGATTTATGATGTCTTGTACAAAATCTGTAAAGAATGCATAATTAGTGAGGCAAAATTAATTTATTATGACTATAAAATATACATATACTAGGATTTTAATGTGGCTCGCGCGCTCGCAATCGCCCACCACCCAAGGGTGCCCCCCGTAAGGGTGCTCCCCCGCAAGGATGCCCCCCGCAAGGGTGCCCCCCCAAAGGGTGCCCCCCCCCCGCAAATGGTGCCCCCCCAAAGGGTGCCCCCCCCGCAAATGGTGCCCCCCGCAAGGGTGCCCCCCCCCCCAAAAGGGTGCCCCCCCAAAAAAGGGTGCCCCCACCGTTGGGGGACCTATGTTTTTGGAAAAGGACTTAGAATAATTCGGGCTCGGGGCTTGACGGAAAGGGCTGGGGCTAGCCCGTTCCGCCAAGCCCCGAGCCTGAATTATTCTAAGTCCCTCGATTCTTGACACGGCGGCGGCGGCGGCGGCGGTGGCGGCGAGATCTTTATAATATAGAGAGATATATAATTTTTTCTACTTATATTGAAAAAAAAACGGTTCTAACATTGTTTTGTGATGTATTTGTCTGATTTTCAAAGTGCTTTCACGGCCGCAAAATAAGTTTAAAAGTAAACCAAAATGTTGACGTCACATGAAGTTTAAAATAAAAACTTGCCATGGCGTGGGATCTAATTCCAATTTTTTTAAAACTCCATCTCATTACGAATAACTAACCTGTATTTCCGAGAATGTAGTACAACGATTTTCGCCGTATCAGGTCCGCGATGTAATCCTCTCTGCGTTGTTTCATAAAAACACCGCTAAGCATATACAAACACATCCATAAGCCGCAAATACATGGATATTCATAGAAAACATTACTAATTCAAGGCTACCTTCACTGAATGCAATAATCCTCAGCAAAACCACAAGTCATGTCATTTGGATCCACGAACAAGTGATAAACAGACGATGTGCTGAAAAAAAAAGAAAAAAAAACTGAAACACAGCACGTGCTCTGCAAAATATGAATGTAGAATATACACACATACATAAAATACTGTGGAGACGTAGAAGAGAATGAATACGAAAAAGATAAGCGAATATATCTTCTCTCGCGTGACAGAAACTATTGGTATGAGCGGCGAATGTCCGGGTTCAACTCGCTGCTCAGAAACACGTATAAAGCGATATTAATCGTGCACACAAACGGGTGTGGATCTTCGGCGTGAGCGCGTTCATGATATTATTCAGAACAAGTACATATTTATACATCGCTTTGGATTCCTATCGTATATATCCAGTGCGAGAAATCTGAATGGATCTACTGCGTGCCAGTGATTACTCGTTTGTCACTGCTGCTGAAGTTAAGGTACGGGGTAGAAGAAGCACATATGTAGCACATAACGATTTCCGGAGTATGGAATCCTAGACAGAGACGAGAGAAGACAGGCTGTCTGCACGCTTCAAACCTCTAATCTCCGAGCAACTCGTAAACCACAGCACATGCTAGTAGAAGATTTGCCGAGGGGTGTTGAAGCAGCCACTCGTTTGAATCGCATTAAGCAAGAGCAGACATCCCTCTCGCGTGAAACGACGGAAAACCAGAGAAATAAGGGTGGAATAGGGTCTCGCTAAGATCTGTGAGACTAGCGCGTGTTGTGTCACGAAAGAAAGATTAGCGGGCCAAACTAACAGCTTTTCCTCTCACACTTTGTTTCTCATTTCCTTCTCTCCACTCATTTTTTTCTATCGACAAAAAAGAAACGATCGAACCACGAAGTTGGATTCATGCTTCAAAGATTTCCTGATTCCAACGCATTGTTTTTGTTTGTCTCACGTCTGTTTTTTTTGTATGTTACAGTATCACCACTAAGTGTATCGATTCTCAGCAGTGATCAAGTGCCTCTAAGTGCTGGTCTCAAATATGAACTAAACTGCAGGACTGTGGGATCCAGACCAGCAGCAAACTTGTCCTGGTTCCTGAATGACATTCGGCTCACCAACTACACTCAAGAGGTATGAATAATAATGTTTTTGTTGCGGTTTCGGCTTTTATTTCGGTGTCACTAAATAATAGTGACACGTAATTATCAGGAGATAATAATTAAATACCCAGCTATACTCTAGTGAAAGTAGCCTGGCACTAATACTAATCACGTTAGAAGCTTAGGATCATCTCATTGATGCGGAAGGACTATTACTGATAGCCTTTATAGGTTTGTGCTACTCTCAGAGTCTGCCGTTGTACCCTTTACAGAAATCCCATTTATACTTGAATGTGAGTTTAAAC
Source organism: Ephialtes manifestator (assembly GCA_963970395.1). NCBI lineage: Eukaryota > Metazoa > Arthropoda > Insecta > Hymenoptera > Ichneumonidae > Ephialtes > Ephialtes manifestator. The sequence goes on along the minus strand of OZ019968.1, from coordinate 41,030,995 downwards.
GGTATACAAATCAAAAGGAATTCGCGAAATATCCAACGACGTATCAAACTAACTAGTGACAGGACGGAATATCCCGGTGGCAAGATAACTTGCAGCCGATCGTAAAAATTGAGCCTTGGTTTAATGACACTCCCAACTTCGTAAAAACATACCGATTTACTGATTTAGAATGTATCACTATATTATTAACTTCATAAGGTCCCAAACTGTTCTTAGATTGCGGATTTCTATACCTGTTAAATTATAAATCGCAGTCATTGACATTCTGAAAAGTAACAGGCTGTCGAGTCTTATTTGATTTTAATACCCGCTCCAGATATCGTTTTGGAATGAATAATTGGTTGAGTTTACTCTTTTGAAAAATTGGAAATTGTGTTTTGGTATATTATTCTTTCTATTCCATTGATCACTTCTACACATCCCGTGTCACTAAATAATAGTGATACGTAACTATCAGGAGGTAGTAATTAAATAGCCAGCTACTATACTGTAGTGAAAGTAGCCTGGCACTAATACTAAACACTTTAGAAGTTTAGGATCATCTCATTGATGCGAGAGGACTATTACCGACAGCCTTTATAGGTTTGTGTAGCTTTCAGAGTCTGCGGTTGTGTACAGATATGTGACTACAGTTGAGCGTATAGGCTGCTGGCTGATCCTTTCGATGTCGGATCTCAAAATCACTAGCATTAGCTAGTGGTATCGGTATTTGCATCATTGCCATTAGCGTTGCCCGGGTAGAACACGCCACGCCGCAATTACCGGACAACCCGCGCGATGCTTTCGTGATCTGGCGGCTCACTCTACAACTCTACATTGTTTCTCGCTTTCTCTTTGCTCGAACCAGTCGCTGTTTCTCCGCTAGCTGTCGCGCGCACTCGCTTCGACTCTTAGTCACGAAGTACTGCGCATAGGTACATTCAATCGATTCACGCATTCCGTCTGTTTCTCCCATTCTCAGACAGTATAGGGTCCATTTATATACACTGAGAGAAGCGTTTGTTGACAGTTAACAAATCAAATGTTAAATATGGCGAATCAAACCATTTAGTTATTACTACTAAATGCATGTTGAGAAGATTTGTTAACTATTAACAATAATCAACGAACTTCATTTGGGACAATTCAATGTTATTTAGCTCAACTGAGATTCAATAAGAATAACTAAATAATTAATTTCGCCATATTTAACACTTGATTTGTTAACTGTTAACTTAAAATCGAATTATTTTTAAAGCATTTACTTGCGAATTACTTTGTTCAACCTGTCATGCACTAAAATTTAACACTAGGACCATATTTTCGACGAACTTCCGAAATTCTACTTAGCACCTTTTTATCACTAAGCATTACAAGATATAATGTAGACAATTTTATCCAGTTACCAGTTTTACAGTTTTGTACCGAGCAACATTACTCTACGAAATATTCTAATTTTTACGTACACGGCTTTTTTGTTTTGTTTTTCCATTTATTCAGAAACTAAACAATCTTTATGAACGGATTTTTTAAAAGAGACATTGTTCGAGTTTACCATTTTTATTTGCCGTGATTCATTCAAATTCTCATATATGTTTCATATTTCCAACAAAATAAAATCTGCAACAATACATTCAGCGAAAAAAAAAGAAACATTTGAAAGCTCCAATCGCTGACAGTTCAGAAATATAAATTTAACGAGGCAGGAGTGCGCCTGATGCTGCCTTCATTAAAATGTCTCCGACAGACATAGTTTAAATGATCAATTGTATAAAATATCAAAGAATACACTTTGATGTGCATAATAGTTCAAAAGATTTTGGCTTAAACAATTGTTATCTCTATATATTACAAAAATATCGCGCCCCTGCGGCTACCGTGTACCAGACACTCATTTTTACAATTGGCTAAACGCAGAATTTTGAATTTTTAAGTCATGAAGTGGCCGAAGTGACATACTGGCTAACGTTACGTAGTAGCTAAAGTCACACCTTGTTTTTTCGGGTAGGTTCAATGTATTGCATTGCAAGTACGCGAGCCACCATAACCTCTAGTAAAATTATATAGAAAGGACTAGAGATTAGCAACTTTATGCCCGTGTCCGTTTATCTCAGTTTTTATTTCACATTTGACAAAAAACAAAAAAATTGAATGCATGAACTTTGTCCCGATCTCAATGTGTCTGACGACATCGGCGACTAATCACAGCACGAATACAACGATTTCCTTGCAACAAGTTTCCTTTCAAAGAGAAAAAAAATATTGATCCTGATACATTATCCGTTCGCGACTAAAATAATTCGAGTTACAATTTAAAAACGGCCGGTGAGTGGCCACCTTCGGAAATAATAGAGTAGCAGTGTCGCCCAGTCAAGATCAGACAGAATCGTGTGAAGGCAAAATTAATTTTCTTTTTTAACTTGGCGTCGAGTCGCTACCGCGACTCTTGATGACAATGGTTTCGATAAAACTCCGTTACTCATAAACTTATTAAGGGAGGATTGGTAATTACATAATAACTTTGTTACGCAGACACTGTAGCATCTCTGCAGCAGGAGCTTTTTATCTTTTCAATAAAAATAATAATTTCATCGAAAAGCCTCGTTAACCATCGGAAGTAATATCCCAATTTCGGGAAAATCTATCCCGGTGAACATAACAGGAATCGAAATTTCATTGAAGCCCTCGAGGCTGAAAGAGAGAGGGAGGGAGAAAGTGGGAGACAGAGAGATACAGAGAGGCAGAGAGAGAAAGGTATCGGTTTTGATTTGCGCTGCAGAATGGTTAAAGCCCGGCCCCCGGTGATCGGCTCGCCGATCGTCACAAATAACAATCTGCGGTATGAAATGGCTGGAGGTAGGTTGTGTTGCACACCTCTAGAGTGCTGATGTTGCCGGTGTGCAGCACAGTGTTATGCCGGGAGAGTATATGGCGCGCGAGGTTTTCCCGCCATCCCATCGACTTTCTCGTTGGCGATGGAGTGTCGGTAGGCGGGCAAGTCCGTCGATATTTGGTGATACGTCATAATATCGCGGCTTGTCGAACGTGGACACCAGAGTAGTAGCTGTGAGGTTGGAAATCGGCTCTGTCGGCGGATGGTGAACGAGGAAATCAAGTATGGCAGCGGCCGGGGTGCCCGACGTGTGCAACGTATCGAAAAGCAAGAGGCGAGAGATGCGTTCTCTCTGTGCTGCTTTCTCTCATTCTGTTCACTCCCAGGGTTTCCGCTTCAGTTCACGTTCTCTCGTGCCAACCCCAAAACCATCTCGCGAGGCTCCCGCGTGTCCGTCGATTTATTGCTTTTAGCGCGAAGCCAATTCCAGATCACGCACGAAACTCTGTACCCGCGCGCACTTTGCCATGTATATATATACGGTAGTATACAGTGATACTACGCCTCGATATTCCGTAGGTGATCCTGGGCCGCCTGAAGCTAACCCCGACAGGAATCCTGCCGGGCACTAGCGGGATAACCCGCACGGGATATGTCCTGTCCGGCGGGTTCTTCCGTCCGTCCGTCTGCACGTCCGTCCTCGCATACATCCTCCGTAATCTATCGACTCTCCACGCCAATCACTGACTGATTCCACGCGCATATACAGAGACGGCAATCGATCAGTTGCAGAACATTTCTGACGCATACTTTCCCGGACAGTTACAGTGACATGTGTAGAATAGGCTATTAGCAATAATGGCACTATCTGCCTGTCTGAAATGAACGCCACACTGAGATGCAAAGTTAAACGAAAAATACCTGCAGGGATTAAGTACAAATAATAAATTCCAGTGGTAAAGATGAAGTTGGGCTTGATAGTCTTCCATCAACGAATGTGATAAATTGTCTGAGATCTTGCATAAAATGTAACCGCTCTATTGTAATGGTATAACCGCGATGAATGCCCACGTTATATCGTCGGCATAAATATAAACTATTATACTATTGCTTTTGCTGGTTACTTGTCGCGTAAGGTGTGCACCAAGATAGCTATGAAGGAACCACGTATTTCCGTGAATGGTACGTCGATTATCTTCGCTTTCCAAAAGGCTATATCGCACAGTCAACTACCCTCAAGAGACGGTATATCGTTGGAGTATATTATAGATGCATGTATAAACGGAGTCCGACGAGGCTGGTGCACAGATGAGTGCGAGAGATAAGATCAAGCCAGCGTTATAATCCATCGTTAGCCTGGCATATACATTCTCGTATACCTTGCTACTCGGATGTGTTGTATCGCTTGATTGTCATTGTTGAGCCAGTCGATATTACGTACACTAAGTGGATACAGCATATACATGTGTACCCCATGCGTGCATGTATTATCCAGTATAAACTTGGGGTTTGTTTCGTACACCAGTCGCGTTTCAGTCGACGAACCACGACACTTGCCTTCGGGCAAATGGCTCTTTCGCGAATCACAGGGTAATGCGAATGACGCGTTAAACTCGTAACGTCCCGACTAGTTTGTTTAACGTTAAGTCGTTCGAGCTACTTTACAACGGCTGATCCACGAAACCCCGGGATCCGGAGGAGACTTACGAGTTAATAGCGTAGTTCCATCTACAAACACGTTTCGACGGGCGGATGAGATAAAGAGCCGGATGTAATACGAAAAACAGAGATAGTTTTACGGTGAAGTTAAATCGCAGTGTAATAGCAAGCAAAGAAAAGAATCCACGGAAAAATAAACTCCACGTTAATTGAATTGTCGTAGTCTGAAGCCATCTTCAATTTGAAGACATTTCCAGTGTAAACTCGAAGATCAGGGCTCAATTATTTCAATTTTACGTGATGAGAAAGTGGAATAAGCGTCAAGACTTAATAAATTGGAGGGGAGTGGATCTTTTATTTTATTCATTTCGGATCAATTGCTGTCCTAATACGATTATTTCGAATAAAAGAAATGAACTCTGGAATTCTGATACCTCAGGTAGAAAGTATTTGTAGTCTAATTTGGCTCGGATCCAGTCTTCAAGATATCAGTCCTACTCGCTCTCTCCGCTGCTGAGACAATTATGGAGTTGTTCACTTGTGATAAAAGGTCACGACCTATTGACCCATAGCTGGTGCATTCCAATTTATACATCTATCTGCTTTAACTCGTCTGGATCCAATTACCATGTATCGCCGAGTTCAACTTTTGTAAAGGGGACGAGGCGCTGATCCATTAATCTCATAACGATGATGTAATGATACAATTTATTACATTGTTTCAGGTGTCCCAAGACGGAAATACGACAACATCAACGTTGACCTTTCAACCTACACGTGAAGATAATAACAAAGTTCTAAGGTGTAAAGCAGAAAACCCTAAACTTCACGCTAGCTTCGTAGAGGACAGTTGGATGCTTAATGTCTACTGTAAGTATCATGATTACGTTATTCATTCAGATTTCTCGGCTTTGCCTTATTTTTATTAACAAAATTAGAGAAAAAAATAGAAAGTAACCTGCTTTTTGTTATGTATTGTAAAAAATCCGGCACACAAAACCAACGAAACGTAATCTATACAAGTCCGCGCCGATGGTCGTATCAATGATCGATGTTCAACATCGCTGACATCGATTTTCTTTGTAACCTCAAATTGTGCATCTCTATGTGCTCAAGAAGAGACCAGTTGAATAAAGTATTTCGATTTTTTTTTGTACCACAATACTGATAAATACTGATAAATCTTCATCTGTTGAATGATCAACAGCTAGATAGTCTCGATATACTAGCTTAAGTAATTTAAAAATTGTAAAAACTGTTACTGTTCCTTGCAAAAGTCTACATGAATTGACACAAAATTTCAGTGTGTCAAAACCGTGAAATTTTTACTTTCTCCAATATTGGCAATTCCCGGTGCAGATTGTCATATAGCAGTCAACTATGAACGTATGTACTTTTTTGCTCAATCATACGAAAAATCGGTATGAATCAAAGAGAGAAAAATATTAACCGCCTCGCGCATATTTAAATAATAAACGCCATGCACGTATTTTTTTTGGTCAATTTTGTTCGCCCTCCATGCTATTTCTATCAGTGTTTAAACGAGTTTAAAGCCTGGGGTGCCAGACCAGGCCAGACAAACGTAGAACAGGGCGAGACCAGCACCAACAGTCAATAGAGATTACGCGACTGAAAACTGAAAACGTAATCGAAATAACGAGATAGATGGGTTAACGGCGGTAAAATAAAATCCCCGTGGACGATTTCTGGATTCATTTAACTCCGTGATATTTTGGCTCGACTTTGCTACGGAATTTAGGGAAAAAAATGTGTTTCAACCGTTTACTCGCTGTGGGAAACGCCATTAGCACGACCAACGCCCACTGGCTGTGCGCAATATAGTTGGTGTTGCCAGAGCAGAAAAAAATCTCAAGCTACTGCGTATTTGCCTTCCAGTTTTTATAATTTTCCGACGCGTTTTTTTCTCACTCATCAGTTTTCTTTATTTTCGTCCCACTTTTCCCGCATTTGCTTCCCCTGACTTTACACGAAGAAATTTTACTGTTTACCCTCTTTCACCTGCTTTTATCTCCCAACTTGACGATGTAACAACCATGAGGACCAACAACGACGTACTGATCCAATTGTTCAACCACTGAACTCTCGTTTTCTGTGTTTTTCTCTATTCAGTCATGCCAATTCTGAGCCTCGAGCTTGGCTCCAATATGAATCCAGACGACATCGAAGAGGGTGACGATGTTTACTTCGAGTGCAAAGTACTCGCAAATCCTGGAGCCTACAAGGTCGTCTGGAGGCACAACGTGAGTCCACAACATTTTTCGTCTGTCCATGAGACATTTTTTGATATACACATTTCTTATCGAGAACGTCTGAAGGGTACTTTTACATTCTATGAATATATTAACTTTTTTTCCTTTTACTATCGTGTTGCAGGGCAATGCGATTCAGCATAATCCGAGCAATGGTGTTGTAGTACAACCAAATGGTCTTGCCTTGAGAAGGGTCAATCGATCTCAAGCCGGTATCTACACCTGTGTCGCCTCCAACGTCGAGGGTGATGGTAACAGCAACAGCGTTGAGCTGAAAATAATGTGTAAGTAAATAAGCGTAACAGAAGCGTAAATATAGATCAGAATAATATATCAAATTAATAAAAAATATTTAATTATTCGCAGTATCCTAGCTTATAATATTTTGCTTTCAGTTATTCAAAATACTCTGCACAGTTATGCACTTTTCTTCACTAGTTTCAGTTGATACTTTTTATAACACTTAAGTAATAAATGAATTTGGATAAGTGGTTGTTAATCATTTCGGTATCCAGGTACAATGAGTTATAATACAGAAGTTCAAACGTTATTAAAAAGTGAGGGAAAGAAAAACACCCGTAAAAATGCGGTTGGAAATCAAACAAACAAAATAGTACCTTATTGATTTGTGCAACATTTGAAGAAGAAAAAAATCGTAAATTTGAAACAGAATAGTTTTTGTTATCATGTCTTGTCCTGATATTCCAAAAATATTCCTGATGGACTGGTTTTTCTGAATATCAGTTATCACGCTTCACCATTTATGACGTTTTACTAGATCTGTTGGTTTCCACTCGAGGAGAGGGTTTGTTACCTAGAATACTCACTTTGTTCTCCGATCACTATCGATCTCACCGATTTTAACAACTCACTTGCGCTCCCGAGGTGCTTCGTAACAGAGGCAGCATTTTTTCAAGCAGATAAAAAAGAAGCACGACCGTACAAGTGGTTCGCGGGAACATCGTGGTGAATAAAAAACGAACATACACGACCTGACGAAGCCGTGGAGAGATGGAAAGAGAAGGGGACGGAGGAAGCGTTCCGAAAAAACCGACAAATTATTCCGTACCGACGAACTTTTCCCGTTCAGCGAAACTATTTGAACACGGGAATAATGCCCATCGATCTTCCGGGGTTCGTTGGACGAATGGGCGGATTATTTGGGCGTTGGGCTATGGGAAGGGGTAAGGGGCGGAAGAGAAGGGATGAAGAGAACCGAAAAAGAAGTAGGTTGCTCGTACCTCTCATCACTGTCCAACACCCTAGCCTCTTTTCTTCCCTATTTGTCCCTAGAGTTTTAAGATAGTACATCCGTGTTAGTGCAGAGGAAATGGGTGAAGTACCTCATAACGGTGCGCGTTCGGCACCATTTAAGGAAGTTGGAGCGCTCCACACTAGTCAAATCAGTGCTAAATTTTTAAAAGCGTTTCTACAATTCCAGATGGTTTAATAATCTATTCCAAGGTGTTAATCACATAGCAGCATTAATTCTTGATATTCAAATACATTCGCAGTTGTCATATGAACAGTAAATCGATCAATATCTCCAAATTTCCGATGTCATGTTTTTTCATCCAGTTTTGTAAAAGGGTAAACCGTAATATCAGTCCGATTAGGACGGAACATAGCTCATTTTGATCAGTGGAAGATGCTTAATCGATTGACCGTCCGGATTTTCTATAGTATCAGGCGTTCGAAAGTTACAGCCATTTGTATACTTGATGTTAGGTTATGATAGGATAAACAAACGGTTGTATCTTTTGAACTACTAATACAATTGAAAAAAATAGACGGCCGATCGATAGAATATCTTTTAGTAAATAAAATGAGCTATTGATCGTCATAATCGGACTGATATTAGGGTTAACCCTTTTTAAAAACTGGATGAAAAAACATAACATCGGAAATTTTCAGATATTGATCGATTTATTGTTGATATCACAGCTTTGAATGTATTTGAATATCAAGAACTAATGCTGCTATGTGATTAACCTCTTGGAACAGATTATTAAACCATCTGAAATTGTTGAAACGCTTTTAAAAATTTAGCACTGATTTGACTAGTGTGGAGCGCTCCAACTTCCTTAAATGCTGTTGTCGCGCGTACATGCACAAGCAAGTGAGAAAATGGGATGATCCAAATTATGCCTCGAATTCTAATATCTTAGAAATGAAAAAGAAAAGAATATTAATATTTAAATACGTAGTTCGTTGGCATTTCTGCTTTTTATCGGTACATATTTATGAGCGTAAGGCTGTGACTTTCTTTTTTTTGCAATTGGAATTGAATCACAGTTTATTAACTGTTTTCCTACATGGTCAGTGATAAAACTAACTATATATCAAGTCATATATTTCAATAACAATTTTCTTTTTCTATTCACTGTAGTGACGTTTGTATGGATTGGAAGAAAAAACGAACAAATCCAGCTTTTGACAATTTATCATCAGCTACTCTTGTGAGTCACGGTTATATCGAGTACTTCAGCAAACTGGATGTAGATATTTGGTATTGCAAAAAACGAATGATCGAACGGTTAACTCTAAATAATGATGGAACTGGCACTGGACAAATGTTTTACGGGCAAAGTCCATTATTCGAAACGTAGTAGCAAAAAAAAATTGACAATTGTATTTTCACTCACATTGATGTGTACCAACTTAACAGAAATCATGCAGCCAATAAACTGTTTTAAAGTTAAAATTGCACTGAAAATAGTGCTTAATAGATTTTTATTTTTTATTCACGATCACATGAAATCCACAATTTCGTCATTTTTTCACAGAAATGTCCGTAATAATTAGCGAGCCTAGTAACAAATACGCCATAACACTGCAATTCGTGAAGGACTATAAAATGTACGGGCCATTTACTCATTTAGTACCGAAATTGCATTAAAAATTACATTAGAATTATGCGATCATAATAATCGCGATTGGCAATGGAAGATTTATCGATTATCATTTACGCGTCGCTTATAAATGTACAGTAAATCGAATAAACAATCTCAGCGACATATTTTGTTATGACCCACAAAAACGTTGCCCCTATCAGACAGGTTAATTATATTGTTTGGATATGTTGGTCTATCCAACGAGAAACACAACATCACATCTATAAAGTGTATAAATGCGACAGTGTCGCCACTGCTGCATTTATCTACTCTCCAGTGTCAGTTTGCCCAGATGATATACACATACTGTAACTAATTCCATTGCCCTCACTATTTCGTCCTTTTCATCGTGCTTTCCGTTAATATCGCCTCGTCAATATTCTGGATTTTATCATGCCACAAAATGGTATGTCAATTTGTTCATATTGGCGCATCCTATACACAGAAAATAAATTACAAAACTGAATGTTTCTGGTTGTAAAAAAAAACGACACAAAAATATTTCATGATTTTATCATAGTATATAAACTAAATTTTGAATCTTATTTTTTTTTTACTTTTTTGTGGACTTTTTTTTATGCACTACCGCGTAAAAAAAACAAGAGGTTTGATCAGAGACACGAAGAATCAAACTTTTGAGAATATTTTGCTATTTAGATTTTGTGATATATGCGCTTTCCGCAACTATCTAGTTTTTGAAAAAAATTGTACTTTTTAGTGAGGCGTACAAAAAGAAAATGCTACCAATATGGAAATCGTAACTTTCGTGCCCATATTTTTAATATTATAGTTATTTTCTCGCACTGTTACTACAGACATGAATGTGGGCAGGTTTTATGCATTTGTTAACAAAATTAGTGATATGTGACCAACATACGAAATACCGGACACTCGACAAAGACTATGAAATAGGTGCATTTGCCGCCGGCTCGAGCAACTAACCAACCGTCGAACGAAGGCTTTTTCGCGTTTGTATCACAAAGTACTATTTTGCTACCCTCAACCTTATTTAAATATACGAGAAATTATTGTATTAAAACAATGATGACAACATTGATTTAATTATCAGTTCCAAATGCTTGTTACGATTCTAAAGATTCAAAAGGAGCAAATGTTGTTTTCAGACTATTTTTATCATATTTTTAATTAGACTTAAAGGTTTATTTAATCTCGCTTCAGTTTCGAAAGAATTTAAAAAAATGTCGACTAAAAAGAGCGTTCAGTTTATATGGAATACCGCACATATAGCACTATACTTATCACTGTCGCAATACCACTATGCGACTCTCGGAGCTTAATGAAAAAGTAATAAACTCCGAAAGCAAATGAAATGCTCTTCCGAAAGTGAGCTGTATATATATACATTTTGATTAAAAGCGAGTATATACGTCAGATACTCCGTTTACTATTTATTATTAATATAAATGTGACGCTTCCATTGGGGGCTTTATTATAATTTTTCAGACAAGCCGATTTGCCTGCCGGATCAGCAACGAGTATACGGGGTTGTGCGACTCGAGGAAGCTCGAGTTGTGTGCAGAGTTGAGGCATATCCCGCGCCTGACAGCTTTCGCTGGGCTTTCAACAGTACCGAAGAAATGTCAGAAGTGCCAGTTGCCCGTTACAAGAACTCAACCCGTCACACAGAAAGCGTTCTCAAGTACAGACCGACCACTGAAATGGACTACGGTACTGTGTTCTGCTGGGCAAGCAATACCGCAGGACAGCAGACCACCGCTTGCATATTTCACATCATACCCGCTGGTACGTTTGTCGCCATACTGTCAATGTATAGAGGAGACCGGAGTTACTTAATCTGTCAGCAAAACGGATGGTCGCCATTTAAATCAAACAACGTCTAAAATAGTTTTGAGACTTAATTACAAATACAGTTCGTAAAAATAACACTTCACGGTTTTGCGATAATTATGAATAATTTTTGCTTCCTCAGAGAGGAAGCTTTGTTTTCATGAAAAAAAATTTTTTTCGAGATTTTTATGTCAGGACACTTAGAATTGTCCAAAATGTCCAGAAAAGTGATCTAGAAAAAATGTCGGTATGTATGTATGTGTGTGTGTGTGTGTGTATGTATACAACTCCGAAAATTCGAACGCCGATAACTCAAGAACGGTTTTGTATATCGCGCTCAAATTTGGCACACTAGTGTAGCAGCAGACCCTCTTCAACTGTACCAATTTTCGACAAAATCTGTGCGAAAATTTCGATTTTATGTTGTTTTGAATTTTTTGAAAAAAGGACGTGGTCGCTCTAACTTTCGTAAAATTTAGTCTATTTTGCTAAATAGCTGGTTATAAGAGTAGGTACACTCAATGCTGTTTGGTATTGAATTTGGTTCGAATCGGTAAAGTGGTTCAGATTTGATGGATTTTTGAATTTTTCAAAAAGTTGACATTATCTCTCTATTGTAACTTTTTCACAACTTGAAATAGCGAGCTCAAATTTTGTATATAAATGAAACAATACTCAGCCATTATATATGTATAATTTAGTGACAAACGGTATGAAATTTGTGATTTTATGGAATGTTGAATTATTTTTAATAATATACGTTATCACATTTACTTTCGAAAACGCTCTAATAATAACGAAATAACGGAATAACGAAATAGAAAAAGCGAATTCACAACATGTTTATTTACCTAATTTAAAAAAGGATGCAAAGTAGAACCTTGCACATTGCTTCCTCATTACTTTTCGCTTTTTACAAAGCTTCCTCTATGAGGAAGCCAAAATTGAATAACATACTGTTTCCTCATAGAGGGAGCTTTGTAAAAAGCGAAAAATAATGAGGAAGCAATGTGCAAGGTTTTTTTACAATGGATAATAATTGTTGACGTAATGAATCATGATAAATTTCTCAAGGAAGTATTTAGATCTCCAAGTTTTTGGATGTTTATTTCATCAAATTTTGCACTCTGAAAAAACGTGGTAATATTGACAACTATTTTTATATTTATAATAAGTTTTTCTAACGTTATTGCGACTGCGTTGAATTAGTTGCAAATAAAAATAATGAGTCGTTGTTACTTCTCAATCGATGGGACAACCATGAATTATTTGAGTATACTACATATTTTACACTTCGTGCAGATATATCCCGGGAATTAAAGATTATCAAAAAAATTTGAAGACATTCTTGGTATAAATGATCCGTTTGAATGAAATATTCGATGTTGTTGAGTAGATGAATATCTTATCTCATGCTAAATGACTATTAACCCTTCAACGGCCAAGACCCTAGACGTTAAATTTTTCTTAAATGTCGGACACTTATCTGAATAAAAATAGTAGAAAAATTGCAATAATCACTTTTTCAATTTTTACATATAAATGCCTTTACGTATTTACCTTCTCAAAAATTAAAATATAGAATGCATTCTATATCCTAATGGAATTCAACTGCTGGTAAAATTTTTCCAGAATTTCTAAGTGAATATACGAAAAGATGTCTTTGAAAACAGCCATTCCTCTCATGTAGCAAAAATGTTACTTTGTCAGTTAAAGGGTTAATAGCATCATGGCACACAAAATACTTCAAGTAATCGCGGTTTTTACTGCTACAAAATAAAGGACGGTTAGATAAAACGATTGTGTATACTGTAGTCGAACTTATGAAGCGAAAGATAGAAAAAGACCAGCAAACCTTATTTACCAAACTGAAGTAGAATTATTTCGAGATGGAATTGCGAAAGGATTCTTTACGTTGACTTCGGTCTCGGGAACCAAGGGCGTAGTGAAAAAAATAGGTGGGTTGCTCGCAAAAAGGGCGAAATCCGGGCTCGTTTTGTCTGCTCCTTGCTTCCCGAGAGTGCTTGCATTACGGCGTTTACCGAGGCTCCACTGGACTAAAATACACTACAGCATACACACTCATTCTTTTCTTCCCAGAACAGTCCATTTTGGAGAACGCGCTCGGGGTCTGTTTGACGCGCTTGAATAATTTCACGAGTCTCTTTTTCTCTCGGTCTTTTCAACACAGGAAAACCGGAGGCACCTTACAATTGTACGCTGACGAATCAGACGACCGAGTCGCTCTCAGTCGAGTGCACCGCTGGATTCGACGGTGGCCAATCTCAACATTTCCTTCTCGAGGTGTACGATCAACACACCAACATGCTTCAGGCGAATGTCACCTCGAAGGACAACGCAGCTTTCACCGTTCAGGGTCTCGAGCCTGGCAGGGTACTAAGCATGAAACTGTACGCTTTCAACGCTAAAGGAAGAAGTGAACCCACAAGACTCGAAGGTTTTACGCTCAAGGTCGCTGAAAAGCAGACTGGTAAGTCTCGGAATTCTGAACTCTATTGTCTCCTTACGTTCGTCGATGTGCCACCCTTTGTCTCGAGTCTCATAAAAGAAAAGATATCCTGCCAAGATTGCGACAGTAATCGTATGCAAAATAACAGTTCGCGTGAATATGATCGAGCGGGTAGTTTTTACTCAAACGCAAAAAATATACCCATCCGGTTTCAGTAACACGAGTAATCTTGAATATCATCTTTCTTAATTACACATAATAAATTATTAATCTTAGAACCGAGATTGCGGAGATAGGAAGCTTTGACTACAGGCTAGATTAACATAGGGTTTTTCTATGTATGCACAGAAAAAATGCTTGGTTAGAATAACCGAGCACTTGGTTATATATACGCCAGCCGATTAATTGGTTAGAACAACCAAGTTATTGGTCAGCGCCACCAAGCACATTGTAATACAATTAATAACTTGGTTGGCATAACCAACAATCTGATTGGTCTAACCAAGAAATCGGCTGGCGCGTATTTAATCAAGCGCTTGGTTGTTTGAACCAAGCCTTTTTTTACGTGTGACAAATACGGCTAGGCGGACCACGGGCATTGCATTGTTCGTCCTAAAATTCGGACAAATATGTCAAATTAATGAAATACGACTTTAGCCTCGTTTCCAGTATCTGGCCACGGCCAATCACAGCACAAATGAAACGGCTTCACATGAACATAGCTGATTGCCTGATCACCTGATTGAAAACTATCCATCTCTCTCTCTCCCTCTCGTATGTACACATGTCACGTGGTACATGTTTCATTTGCCGCTGAAGAGAAATTTCGTAGTCTGTAATGCATAGAGAAACGATTTTGATGCTAACTGCTTCGTATTTCGAATATTTCGATGATTAAAATATGGCGCAAATTCACTGGATTTCCAGACAAATTTAGACAATAGAGATTTGAAAAGATGTGATGAACAAAGAAAACAAACTTTTCATGGAATGAAACTGCAATTCTCGGATAATCAAACATTCAATTTTAAACAATGAAGAGAATCGAATTCATTCAACTGAAGTTTCTAAATATAAAAACCAAACAGCGGTTAGACGATAAAAATTAGTACCGACGTTTATGAAGGAATCACTTAATTTTCCAAAAATTTCGTTGCGTATACGCAGATATTTCATCTCGTTTTATTCCCTAGGATATTGCAAACGGGAGAGGGGGTGGGTCCGAGTTTGTGCCCGTCAGTTCCGTTATTGGGCAGAGGATGGGTTGTATAGCGTAGCCGAGTTTGAATTTTCAGAATCTTTGTTTGGATCGCGGATGGCGTAGAGGAGCGGCGCGAGTATCGCTGCCGTTGAATTTACAAGTGAAATTGCTATTGGCAACGGACAACCCGCCGTGGCCAACTCGAAAGAGAGAAAGAAAGAGCAAGTGAGTAAGAGAGAGGGAGAGACAGAGAGAGAGAGAGGAAAAAGTGGCGGTACGTGGCACCGAGTTTCGCACGAAAATGCGTCTCCCCGAGGCTGAGTGAAAAGAAAAATATATTCGAAAGCAAAAGAGCGAGTATATACATATACATATATATATATATATATATATATATATATATATATAAAACAACCGACAGAAATAGGGAAATCGGTTGAGAGACCGAAGAGCGGACCGACTATCGAGCCACTGCACGAAACTTTAATAAAATTTTCCCCTTTTCCTGCTTCCGCTAGTGACATATCCACGATTCGGTCAGCACCCATACCGAGGGGCGACCTTGTATCTGCATATATGGAAAAGCAAAGCGTCGTTTCCACTTTCCATCCCTTTTCATATCTTCCTGTTTCTCTTCAGCTCTATGTCGCTCTCTCTCTCTCAGACACTCCCACCCTCCGACTATTTTTGTTTTTTCTTGCCACCGTCGGGCGATTCTCCTTTTCGCTTCGGCTCCAACTCGCGCAACCCCGCGCGGTAGGGCTTCTTCTGCGGATTGTGAGAACGCTCGACTTTGAACTGTAGAGATTCGAAATCTCGCCCCTCGGTAGAGTGAGGCGGACGAGTGGGCCATCGCACCGGAGCTCGTTAGTTAGAAATTCATAAAGCGTCGACGAGGCAACGACGCGGCCCGAGCAGGGGGAAAGCGGCTCGTGCTACGACAAGGCGAAGAACGGAGAGGTTGGAGTGTATGGAGCAAGAGGCTATATGGCTGTAAGCGTACCGGGGTGGGGAGGGGGTGAGGAAGGCGAAAGGGAGATTGGAACCCGAAATGAGAGAGCGAGAGAAAGATAGTACTTTTATAAATAAGACCGTCGTCGTATTTAATGAATATCCGATTTCAAAGGGAGATCCGCCTGTACGGCACTCGTAGCCAGTAGGGCGAATAGGCGGCGTTCCCTTATACCGACGGACGTACAAATTCAGTGTGAGAAAGTACGGGATCGTATACGTGTACGTACAGAGTAACCAGCCACGTCGTTAACATGCAACCGGGACGTAGCTGAAACCTTCCTCGTCGCCCTCTACCGCTTCGTTTCACCGGTGCGGAAAACTCGCCGTCGTCGAAGTCAACGGGAACTACTGCCACTTCGAGCCCAAAGTCGTCTGGTCTGGGATAGCTGAGATCTGGGTATGGTGAACGGTTGAAACGGCGACGACGTTCTGGCAACTCGCCAGAACGTATGCGAGAAAATGTCAAGCAGGTTGTGACTCAAGAGGGATCTCAAAGTTGAAACCTGGTGTTCGCTTCACCGCTTCGTGAAAGCGGATATATTCTCTATGATCGGGTATCTGTCCCAATCCGCGAGATCTTTTTGTCGCGAACTCTCAATTCGCGTCGGATTTAATTCAATCCTACCGGAGACGCATCGTCGTTGGTGTAAATTGTTGAACTGTAATGTCTCGAAAATTGCCAGTGGGAACAGAGATAGTAACGACGACGTAATTGGATATATATTCGTAGAGAAAATGACAGGAGGTTTACTCATTCGAAAATGTTTGGAACTTTGATGGGCATTATAGATATTGCAAATGTAACGTTTCGTTTTGATGTTGATAATTATACACACCTGCTGGGTGAATCTGTAACACAAGTGCGTGACTCGTGATTTTAAACAAATAGTTTAATGAGCCTTAACGGAAAGCGAAACCTCCATAAGTGCGAGAAAGATAGCGAATACCTTTTGGAACAAAATTTCCTGGAAAAAAAGAAAGCCTCACATCATGCAGAACTAAGAGACCAATGATATAAGACTTTTTTTATCCACAAATGTTCGGAAGATTCTCTGTAAGATTGGTTACAGTTTTTGTTCACCAACTTTTTGTTCACCTCCCCTTAAGGCGAGGCGAAACCTAGTCAATCGGTAACAAAAGTTGTCTACGATAGCATGGAGACACTGTAGATATTTTCAGAAAAAGAATCACCGGAAGCACTATTTTAATTCTTCATCCAGTGAAATATTCCTTTTTCCCAAAATAATAATAGCCTCTGAACGACAGTATTCGGAAAATTGCAACTTCAATAGTCTCTCTTGCACTAATATGTCACGTGATATATATTTAACCTTCTCCTAAACAGTTCTCGAAACTATAATAAAATTCGTTAAAAAATCATGGGTCAATGAGTATCAGTAAATAAAATCATGGGTCAACGAGTATCAGTAAATAAAATCATGGGTTTGATCATGGCAAAACACCAGCGAATATACAAGAACCTATATTGGAGAATTTATTCCGCCTAGAGAGTTGTATTCTGGGATCATTTTAATCTGATGAACCTATAATGCAGAGAAATTATATTAATTTATATTGCCCGGAGAAATGGGTTATATTGGAAAATTTATATCGCCTGAAGAGTTGTGTTCCAGGAAAATTGTAACGCGGTGGGTTTATGCTCTGGTAGAGATATCCGCGAATGCCTGTATACCGGAATAATTCGAATAAGTTGTTAAAAGCGCTTATCGGAACATTTTCTGGTGAAGTTGTATTTCGGTGGAGTCATAATATCTTGTAGTGATGTAAATTCGCCCGCATTACTAAAATTCTGATCGAAACAGACTTTTGGTCGCGAGAATATATGATACAACATTCAATTGTCGACAAAAATCTCTTACATGATAATTTCATAATGAAATACGTGTTACTGAAAACATATCAGCTTCAGATGACTAGATTGCAGATCCGTTCCTGTACCCCAATTTCGGATAACTTTATGATCATTATCCGGACTCCAAAATAATTGAGGCTGAAATGTGGTTTAGATTTTCATAAACGTGTAGATGCATTTTGTACATCCATTTATCGAGTCAAGCATTAATTACAATATGCTCTTGTAATGATTTCAGTGTGTTTTTGTGCGACCGATTTATCCAAAACTGGGATATAGCTTCAGCAGTTGCACCAATTTCGAACACCGCTATTTCTCTGATATCATAATCTCATCGCACAATTATGCAAAATTGACTGATACGAAACATTGAAATAATATAATTATACCCATATTCTTCCCTTAACTTCAACGGCTGGAAATATCGACGCCTAATGAAAATTAACAGCATTGTAGCTTGGAATACCTGATATATATCGACAGTTTCAGAAATTCGGTCAACCATCTTATTCTATATTACGACGATTTAAAAACCTGTTACACCCTTATTATTTTTGATTTCTGCTTTCTTAGCTGTATTTTAAATACAGCAAACTAAGTCGTATAATTAGTTTTTTATGAAAGTACAAAGAGAACTGTCTCGACAAAAAGTACTATAAAAATGTCTGACAAGATAAGAAAAACTAGCCCGAGATTTCTTGAGATTCTCTTTTAAAATCTTCTTTCCTCCTGTTGGATTCCTTATAAACAGAGTGTTTTCTCGATGACCCAAATCCTAGTTTTTTCCTCTCGTTAGTCTGAAAATTAGATAATAAGGATTTGAAAAAAAAACGTCAGGTACATTTCAGAAGTAAGCTTCGCACACAGCAATAATTAAATAATAATAATACTTGGCGACGAGACGATGCCGCGTCTCTTAATAAAGTGAAGTACGTAATGCGCTCGAGCTTCGGGGACGAATAGACGGTTTCCATCCGTCGGAGATTGAAAATGCACTACAACCCATCCAGACCCACTTTAGTCTCGATTAAAAATTAACCTGCACTTTAGCTCCCACGACCGCTGACTTTAGAAAACACTCCGTCTCGCCCGAGTTTCTCGGTAGTCTGGCGTGCGCGGGGTAACGGGTGTGGAAAAACAAAGCGAGGAACATGAGACCACACGTATAGCCGAGGGGAAATAAAACATCTCACCTACCGTTCCCATCTCAGGACGGCTTGTGGCGTTTAGTGAGCAGCACCGAAAAATTCAGGCGTTTTCATCTTTTAGAAAGAACAAAAAACCGAAGGGTGGCCTATCCTGCGAAGTTATTAAATATGCATAACAAATAGCTATATATAATAGTCTTGTGTAGTTTAAAAAGCCATGTCACATTTTTGTGCCACTTGACTATCCATTTTGTTCAGTATATAGACTTTTCATATTACTTTGTATGTTATACGT
This sequence comes from Ephialtes manifestator, assembly GCA_963970395.1. NCBI lineage: Eukaryota > Metazoa > Arthropoda > Insecta > Hymenoptera > Ichneumonidae > Ephialtes > Ephialtes manifestator. The sequence goes on along the minus strand of OZ019968.1, from coordinate 41,011,550 downwards.
ACGAAGGATGTCGCAGCCATTAAAAATTAGGCTAATTATAATCAATTTGGCCATTGCAGTGACGCGTACTTCTCAACTCGTAGACTTTAATGAGACTGAAAATGTTGCAATCGTCGTATACATCCCGTTAAATTCATAATACAATAAAATCAATCAATTTAATGGTACAATACATTTGACCGATAATTCGAAGTTAACAACCAACTCGATTTGAAAATCGTTCGACGACATCATTATTCTACTTAATAAAGTATACTTATAATATTACGTTTTGGCAAATTTGTTCATACATATGTTTGAGTTTATGAAAATAGTTATCAATGACTGCGACATCCGCCTTGGCTAAAATTATGGCATAAAAATTGGCTTTTACTCAAAAACATTGATGGAGCAAAATCATTGGAACTACTAAAAGTCTTCAGAATATATGGTTGAAGCATAATAATGTTAACAGCAGCACGTACACCAAGCAAATCGAAAAATTATAATCAAATTATTGCTGGGCGTGAAAGCTATCAATGATTTCGTTGCTGCAATGTTGCCAATTTCCATGCCATTTTTATTTCGGCAGCACCCCGATTCTATAGAATTCATCTCTACAACAACTCGTTGAACACCACGACCAAGTTCTGGTGCGCCAATAATCAAATTCGCCACTTCAGGAACCGTTCAGCGAAAGTTTGCACATCAAAATTAGGACACGACAAATCTCTACACAGCACCGATTTGATGCACTAAAGTTCTACACGACTAAAGTACTGCATTTCATAGTTGTACACTGCAAAATTTACAAAGTTAAAATTCTACCTACGCCATAATTCTACACAGATCCAATTCGACGCAAGCCAACCAGATTCCAGTATTTCCCAGTTGGTGTCGAATTGCACGGAGGAAAAAAATGAGTTGGGGACTTACTTACTTACTTTTGGTTAGTCCATGTAACCACGCATTTGTGAGTTGGGACAACCACTTATTCGATGTTTCAACTCGCAAAATGATTATAGTCACTAAATAAATCGTTCTACCAACTCATTTATAGCCAACTCATAAAATGGGAGTTGTCCCAACTAACCTTTTTTTCTCCGTGTGGGTCTGTGCACAGATACGTCAGTGTAGAACTATGACGGTGTAGCTGTGTACCAAATGTGCAGGTGGACATTTGTCGTATCCTGGTTTTGATTATACAAACAGTCGCTGTAAGGATTCTTGTTGTGAACAAGAATTTCTTGTGTGTCGAATTTTCTTAACATTCAACTTTCACAAAGTCAGTATTGGCAGTGACAATTTTTACCCCGCTCAGCTCATGTCATGTCCAATTTTATTGTGACAAACTCGTGTAGAGATTTTGTAGATTCGGGGTGCTGCCCTTAATTTCACATGGTCCGAAATATGGAAGTACCTACACGAGAGCAGTGCGCGTCTTGTTCACAGGTACCCCGGTACCTTTCGAGATAACGCCATTGCTTGGAATACTGATCGGCGTCGTGGCAGCCCTTCTACTCGTGACCATCGCCATTCTCGGTGCGCTGAAGGTTCGCAGTGAACGAAGAGCTCAAAGGCCCGGTGACTTACCCGTGAAGAAAGCAACAGCGCCAAGTTCCGAAGACCTTTACGACGCTGATGACAGAAATCCAGACGTCGTTCCCACGAACAAAGGTAAGATATGGTCATGAATGGCAGACACGTGACTATTATTAATACTATATGTACTTCACCCGACACCGCTTCGACACGCTAAAATGTTTTTGGATAATACGTGATTCGAGGCGAAATTATGTCACAATTCGATTTAACCGAAAGATTCAGATTATCAGCTGACGGGCTCGACAGCGGGGACTCCCCTCGCAACCCAAAACACTCCTGATGAACTTCCGGCTACGTCGCTACCAATGCAGCAGACAAATCACCTACAGGGACTCTCGAACTACGCCCACAACGACTACAACAATTATCCAACGTTGCCGGTAAGTTTGTTACACTGTAAACCCATTCAATGTCATATATATGACTATATCATACATTGGAACCTTACGTAGCTTACAGAAAAGATATGTAAACTATGTGAACGTCCAATCTGAACCGGTGTTTCCCTTTTTCTTGCGGTTCAGACAAATTAAAACATGTATGTGGGGAATTCCACCCCGTTTCGACCTGGATTTGACCTCGACCTCTCCGATTAGGCTCATTATTTTTTACAGGCTTAGATGGACCCTCAACTGCACAAATTTTTTTTTTTTTTAAGTCCATTTTTTTTAAATATATTTTTAACGTGACATAGAAAACCCCATAATTTAAAAATCTGATAAAATTCTGAAAAATACTTTGTTCAATAACAAAATTATCTAGCTTATAATCAAAGTGGGGAAGATTTTCCTTCTTACAGTTTTTAAGCTTTTTTTATCAAAAAAATTATTAAAAAATAGAAAAAATAATTAATCTATTACAGGCGATTGGTCAAATGTGTATTTATATAAAACCGAATTTTTCAGAATTTTTTCAGATTTTTCGGAAATTGTTCAGATTTTTCCGAACCATGCAGATTTTTTTTAAATATTTTTTTAAAGTAACGAAAAAAACCCTATAATTAAAAAATCTGAAGAAGGAAAATCTTCCCCACTCTGACTATAAGCTAGATAATTTTGTTATTGAACAAAGTATTTTTCAGAATTTTATCAGATTTTTAAATTATGGGGTTTTCTATGTCACTTTAAAAATATATTTAAAAAAAATGGAGTTAAAAAAAAAAATTGTGCAGTTTAGGGCCCAACTAAGGCTGTAAAAAATAATGAGCCAAATCGGAAAGGTCGAGGTCAAATCCAGGTCGAAACGGGGTGGAATGCCCCATGTATTAGATACTGCATCAAAGCATTATTCATTCAATTTCACTTCAAACTTATATAAACTTTCAAATCATTAATATATAATTTTCGGAAATACCTCCACTGTAGATCAAACTGGAACCGTCAGAAATTTTAGATATCCATAAATGATTTCGGAATAACGCAGATTATTATGAATAAAACTAACAATATTTCTTCAACAACGAAACAACTATCGCTCTTTAATAATAGTTACATTATGCCATGTACATTGTAATAAATGCGGTGCTTAATGTATATAATCCTAATCGGTCTATTCGCTTTCGTGCAACTTTAACACCAATTAGTATTGATTTGCAGCATTTTAGTGTTGGGAATTTAAACCCCTGTAGTGGTATAAATCCAAAATACTGAATTACAATTTGCCTACTGAATTCAGATTTGCAACACAACAATGGTATAAATCTGAAACACAGAATTACTATATGTTAAAGCCGAAGTAAAACATATCAACAGCCATTGATGTTGAAATTACACAACAGAGTATAAACCTATTGGGACTATATAGTGGTATCAATTCAATTCAATGTCGCATTAATTACAACGTGGTGTTCTAATCGTTTTCAACATTTATCCAGTTTTCCGAATGGCAAATTGAACAGGCAATTCATATATTTTCCGCATCTACGGTCTCTAGTTTCGAGATGCATCAGCAATATAATACTAAGAAGTCAAGACTCTATAGCGTTCGATTTGCACTCGCGTTTCTTAATTGAAATTCCGTAACATTCATCTCGAAGTATTGGAAAGTGTTGGCCAGGAGGATCTTCGTTGCCGATAGTCAAGATAGGAGCCATTCTTTCGCCCAATAACGTCGAGCTAAATTCTTCAGAAAAGCGTTGGAGATGGCGAGCTCGACCCCTCCATTCCCGGGTTTTGCCTTGGCATAAGAATGGCCGAGATGGAGAACGAAGGGGAATAGACCAGAAAGAACGGAGAATGTGGATAAAGAGAAAGCTGAGTAGGACGTCACCTAAAGTGCATCTGTAGTATAGATATACTAGCGACTCGAATTGATGTGTATATATATACATACATAGACATATAGACACTGAAGCTCTCTATGCGAGGGAACTCTCGCCTGCCAATTCAACGCTGAAAGAATATAGTATATAACAGCGAGAGAAAGTTTTCTCCGAAGAAAATCCTTGAGCGAGGGGCTACTCGAAATAATCGTATCCACCCCGTGGATTATATTGCCGGAGGTGCACACCTTTTGCCAAGTTTCGACGTAGTGTGGATTCCCCTTTCGGCCATTCTCTTGTCCCCGTCATCTTCTTTTTAAGCTTCTTACGCTTCGGCATCTCTCACCTCTGTCTGTTATCCTTATTCCTTTGTCAGTTATGCTTTCTCTGTTCCACCCCTTTTCTTTTTGCTATAGTAATGCGAGTTCTTGAATTCGCTCATCGAGCTGTACTCTGTCTTGAACGAAGTCTACCCCCGTAACATAGCAACTCTACCTCGATGATGCTTGTTCTACTTCTAAACTTTGCTTACCGTTCCTCGTCCAATTTATCGCAAGCTCCCGGACATGCGGAATTTTCCCCTTAAGCGCTAAGCGATGGCAAGTCGAAGAGAAAAGCTTTGTTGTTCAGACGGTCCATGGCTAGATCTTAGACATAAGGTACAGTGGAAAAGTTTCTCGTATGCCGTTAAAAAGGTACAAAGACGTCCGGTGAATGATGCTTCCTTTGTCTGACAAATTGTCGGAGACTCGATGGACTTTTGAAACATGTCTTTAGATTTCTCGACCCTACGACGAAAACCGTACTTCGTATTTCGAAAGCCTCATTCCAAGGAAAAGCCGCTTCAAAGATTATATTGTTCTCATTCGTAAAGAAAAGTGGTTTGTGGGATAAGCAGTTCTCTTCAATCTCTTACAAGAATGTTGTGCAACCGTTATCATATTAATTCGAAGAATGAGAAATCAGCTTCAAAGACGTTTTGTTCATTTTGTAACTTTGCTGAAAATTAAGTAATGCCATCGATATATTTGTACGGCAGTAATATATAATTATTTGTTATGTAACCGTTCGTATACAAGTCAAATAAATAAATACAAGTAATTATTACCTCTGCAAAGTTATCGAGTAGATCAATGTTGTACTTACTCTAATTAGCGTATGAAAATACATTTTTCATGAGCTTCCACTGTATCTTCTTGCACAGAGCAAAGACAAAATTCTTTAAGAGGAAAGATCTTTCTGACGGTAAGGTAAACGTACCAATGGCGGGACGTTTAAGGCGGTGTCTGTTTTGTATGCCAATTTCCGCATGCATATATTAATTATTTTGCAAATGGTGGTAACGAATTGCAAGATTAGAGTTTCTAGTTTCCAAAAACTATACAATAAAAATATTTCTGATTGTTTGATAAATAGTTATTGATTAAAACGCTGAAAAGTGCAGATGTACCAGTGCCGGGACGGGTATTTTTGTGCATGTCCCGCTGCCGGGACACCAAATGTGCGTATCGGTGGACATCTACAAATTTTAATGCATCTGCTTGAAAAGAAATGCCAAAAAATGTGCGGTACACATATATACACCTATGATGCAATAAATAAAACATATATGTTTATAAAATACATATATATATTTTAGTAAATTATCAATAAAGTTTTTGCTACCGCTAACCCAACATCCGCGTCAAAATGTCAATCGTGCGATTGTGTCCCGGCTCTGGGTCGCAGCGAGATTGCTTACTACTTGCCCCAGTCGCGGAACATACGTTGGACAGTGGTGCCAACGTATATTCGGTCAGCTCCAATAACGGGACACAAAAATTACGAGTTTTAAGATATTGTACGTAACATTTGACAGTGTAATCTTAAACTTTAAGAATTTCTGAATTTGAAATACCTATGGAAAGTCTCGAACGAACTATAATTTCCGGGGTATCATATTAATGATTATTCGGCTCTCCTTAGCTATTTGGTTTAGGGATTTGCTGAAAAAGCTCGAACACCATAGATCCGCTAATATACTTATTATTTACATTTTCAATTTACGATGAAAAACATGAAATTTTTTCACGTATGTTAATTATATATAACAGATACAATTGGAAGAGTTATTTTTTAATATTTTATCCATTAAACTCTTAGTATCCACAAATATCCCTTTAGTGTCCCTCAATTGGGACCTGTCCCACCATTGGTACGTTTACCTTATCAGGAAAAATATTGACGCCGACATTTCAAAATCGACTTTAGTATTTTCAGATTGATTTAACCCATCAAGGTGATGAAAAAGCTGTTTTGTAACACATGAGTACGAATGTCATCCTTTGCCTCCCCTCAAAGAATCATTGGACCTTACTCGTAGATATTGCAGTTTTAGCATAGCTACACGGAGAAGAACGCTTGGTTGGGCTTACTAAGATTTTGGTTAAAAATTTTACCAAGAAAAATTTGTTAGCTAATAACTTAGTTATGTTAGTCAATAACTTCGTTGTGCCCACCAAGTTTTCTTGATAACATTTTAAACAAATTTTTTGGTAATTCTAACTAAGCTTTTTTCTAAGTGAACTTTGCATTTGGAATATAAAGCATATCGACAAAGCCATAACCGAATAGGAATACAATTAACGGAGTGGAAACGATAAACTTGCAAAGCGAATTTATTAATGTTCACGACGAACTGGGTTAACATTTATTCTAAAAGGTCACAAGGCTCGAAGTCCGATGCATAATTCATCAATACCTTTGCTCTCTCGTGTGTTAATTTTTTACAATTGAAGTCAACCACCGATTGTGCCACTGAGCTGATTTTAAATAAGACGACATAATAATATTTTTCACTTTATTTTCCCTGATGATAATAAATCAGGCATATCTATTCCCATGACATATTAAGGAGGTTCGCCTATAACTTGTGAGTAAAAAATGTAACTGAATAAAATGTCAATGCAGCTATCACGAATTATATACAGTATTAGTATCATGAATTGTGAATGCTACATATGCACCACATTTCTCATAAATTATTGAATTATAGAATACATAAATACATATTCACAAGTCTTAGATGCTCAACGCCTCGGGATTCGTTGTTAGTTCAAAATCATGAAGTAAACAAAAAATTGAAAACAATTTCCAAAACCTATAAAAACAATTTTCAGACAATATTAAAGCCTCAGAATGATTAATAAATAGATCATTTTCATTCGTTAACTCCTAATTGGTAGTAAAACATTGAATGTAATCAGTAAAGTCTAAATTATCAATTATTTACGCATTCCTTGAATTTTCATTGAGCTGATATTAGTACTTCAAAGTCCAACGTTGGCTCTACATATATAAAAAATCGTTAAATACTGTCTCTGAAACGAATTTGGCTATGTACTCACTGCTTTATCCTGCTCAAAGTCGTCCACTTCTGACTCATGTTCCAACGTAACTACACTCTGAGAAATCGTAATAGTACAGTCAACTATAAAGTAACAACTATTAATTTTTAGTCCATACAACTATTTTCATTGTTACGGTAATCATGAAAATAGTTATGGTAACTATTTGGTAGTTATAGTAATTATTTGATAGTTGTGGCAACTATTAAAAAATTGATCGTACGAACTAAAAATTAATAGTTGCCACTTTATAGTTACTAATACCATCATTTTCTCTCAGTGTACACGAATATCTCCCAATCTTTGGGATTGGGTGTATTAAGCGTCCATTTAAATAATTTAAAAAAAAATGAAAGCCCTCAGTTGGAAATCGACTAATAAGCGAACCTCCTTAAATTCTCTGGCGAACATGAAAATAATTGTTCGGTTGTGACAACTACGTTTTCAATTTGCCGTACATGAGCCCTAAAAAATTACTTGCCCCAACCATATCGAATAGTCATCTCTACTATTCACGATTAATTTTCGTAAGATTATTCAGCCTAACCAATCCAATGACTAAGCCTTCCATTTGAATTGTTGGGACTACCATTCAAATCATTGGCACTACCATTTGAGTTGTAAGGAAAATAAAATGATCGATTGGTTGTGTCAACTCATTTTTTTGGTTATGTCAGCTATTATTTTCATTCCGTGAATTCAACTTGTACGAAAGCTATATTTTATTTTGACTGTTTCACTGTTTCAGTTGACCGGCGAAGTGACGTACGCGGAGTTATGTCTAGCTCGACCGACAACGTTGACTACATCAGCAGATACCAAACTGGCTTGTCTGAGTAGCGTGGGTGGCCTTGGTGGGCTCGGGGGATTTGGCGGTGGTCTCGGAGTTCTCGTGGGCGGTAAACCGTATACCAAAGAGGCAACCGTCTATGCATGCATAGACCACAGCGCGAGGCCGCCAAAGATCGACCAAGTGTGTCAACCATCGAACGGAGGTGCTAATCTCAGTACCGCACTGCTTCAGGATCCCACAGGACTCTCGGCCAAGCAGCAGCATCATCCACGGGAAGTAGTTACCGTGCGTACGCCGCTCATCTCTACTCAGGAAAGTTGCGTATAGGGACGGGACACCGACGCGCTAAACGTCAACGAGTATTACGTGTGATCGTGGTTGCGGCGTCGATCTTAAATTCAAAAGAAAAAAAGAGTAAAACCTAAAACCAAACACGCTCTCGCCGCGCTGCGTTAACCGAGGCAACTACCACTTATTCCACAATAATCATCACGAATCGAGAGCTTCGGCCGCTTTCAATTAGTATTTTAAAAAAAAGTTATTTCAAATTCGCAATGAGATGCGAACTTCCGGTAATTTTATTGTCGAAATATCGCGTATTTTGTCACAACGTCGATGAGGCGCGTCGAACTTACTGAAATTGAATCGGTGGTGATGACGTTCTTCGCAATTCCCGTCGAGCTTTGATTTTTAAAAAAGATTTTCCATTAGCCCCATCGATTGCCTAGTCTCGATTTCTTCCACGTTATATATTTCCGGTTTCTTGTGTACACCGGTGTTTTTACGAAGTAAATAATTCCGCTGGGTCTAAAACTCGTTAGCCTGAATGCGCGCGATGTTCTCGATAATTCGTACGTGCGTGACTCAATTGATTCTAATAAATGTAAATAATATATAAGACGTGGCTGTCGGGTGAATTCTCGAGGATAAAGACAAAACAGAAACAATCGGCCGGGTGCAATAGAAATCGACGACAGGACCTCGCGTTCGACTATCGTAGCCCTCCAAAAAAAAGAAAAAAAAAGAAAAGCCCTAATAACATAGATTTGTACATTTTTTGTAAATATGAGATGGTAATTGGACTACGAATATGAAAATAAGACGAAGGAGAAACGAATGTAAAGCGAAGGAAAGCGCGAGAGCGCTCGCGCTTCGTTTATTAATGAACGAGGGCCTCGAGTGTATAGTATATTACGTCTGGTCGACGATAAAGACAGACGGAAACGAGGGTGAGCGGTTTGCCGGCCACGTTTCGATCCTTTTATTCTACGATATGCGTTACTTTCTTTCTTACCTTTTTTCAAGAAAAAAAAAGTAAAAAAAATTCACGGTCTAACAAGAGGGAGTCACAATTGGCTGAGGGTGCGTCAGGCGCAGGGAGAGAGCCACGGGAAATCGACGGAATGCAGGGCGAAACGAGGACACTTCGAGCGCAGTCGCCCCGAGCCGTAACTGTCGACGAACTCACCCCTATAAGCCTCAACTGTAAGATATACCGATGTACAGCAGTGATATTTTTTCAAAACGTACTTTAGTCGCGTAAGGTGAATTGAAGTAAATATTAAAACAAAAACAAAGACGAAAAAAAAAAAATGAAAGAACAGACAAACACGAGTCATGAGAGACGGAATAAAGGACTTTTTTCCTCCGAGTTTTGAAAAAAACTAAGAGGTATAAATATTATATATATTATATATATATATATAAATGCATATATGAAGTTAAGATTATATTTACGAAGGTACAGATTATACGACTATATCTTTCTTCTGTGTGTGCAACAGTGTAGTTGTGTGTGCGATTGTGTGCGTGAGTGAGAAGAAAATGTGCAAGTCGCGAGTAGTACAAGTCAACGAGCTCGTGGACGAATTCAATTATCGAATGGAGAACCGAATGACAAGAAAGCGTGGATAGCGGGAAAGCACGTCAGCGTTGTGCTCGCGTGCCGATCATTCATCTCGTGCACACAGTCGAGTGACCATCTCTGCAACGAGAACGGCAGTGCATTTTTATTTTTATTTTTTTTTTTGTTCCTTTTACTTTTTTTAATTGTCATGGTTACGTAGTTCTTTAGATTGCTCCCGGGTCACGTCAGCTGGGGCCAAGGCCCTTCAATTTTCGCAGGTATTTGAGGCACGCGCGTTCGTTAACGATTACGGTTTTGGCTTGCGGGAAAACCCGTTGTTCAACGTCACGGGTTTCCCAGAGTCGCGCGTTCATCGAATATTGCGGACGCGTGTACAGAGGCTGTCAATCGAACAAAATCGACGTGCCGCTGTTGATGGCCGAGGCTTGAGAGCATGGTGACTAACAGCGGCGTACATACAACCGAGAATATATATAAGAACGACTGTAACGCGTTCGCGAATGTACGTTGGCTCTCGCATCATTGGTCCGAACGTTTATAATCGCTGATGCGTTTGTTAATAGTAGTGGATTTTGACAGGCTTCCAACAGGCTTTCAGTATTTGTCATTGGATGCACAGGCGGCGATTCAGTTACCGCTTCGGTGTTCCACGTTGCTATCGTCGCCCAGTTCACGAGAAACGAGCGATTCACCTCGGCAAGCACCGACTAATAACGCGCGCTCTTCGTTTACGAACGTGTACTCGAGTAATTAACGATCGGTGCTGTGAATCTCTCCCTCACGATCGCTTTTATAGTCCCGCAGGCAGGCGGCGATGACTCGCTGACTGTATGTGTATGCACCAGGGGTGCGTCGAACCCTCGTCACGCCTGGCCTCGTTCGTTCGTTCGTTCATTCGTTCGTTCGTATGTTCGTCGAGTCTTCGGTACCATCATCCCCTCTCTCGCCGTTATTTATCACATGCTACAGAGGTCTCCGTGTATCTATCCATCTATCTATATATCTACTACGCTATAAAAGCCTTCTTCACTGCCACGTTCTGTGTTACGACTCTTTGAGACTGATATCCTTCCTAACCCCGACTGTCAAATTTTCTTAACTTATAGTACGTAACAACTACAAATCGGCAAACGTGCATTTGACGAGCTTCTTCGGAATACAACTGAGATTAACCCATAATAGGATCTTCTTATTTTTTAATTATCTTTAGAATTTTAGTATAATCTATAATATGTAAGTTATGTTTCTCTTCTGACGCTCGATTAATTTAATCGTCCATGAGCTCGTTGAGCCTGCCGATCTCCAGATACCGTCTTACGGTTGTACGAAACGCCATGTGAATAACGTGTTCAGAATATTATTCCATCGAACCAACTCGCTCTGTCGGTGGAAACGCACATTTAATTAAAATCTGAATGAAGAAAAAAAAATAAAAGATACTAAAACGAGTTTGGTGGGATGATAGAAAGAAAGCGACGTAGGAAAGGTATACACGTGTGAGTTTATTGAATTAATGAATAACAAACAAAAAAAACAGACGATGACCATATTACGTGTATTTACAATAATTATAGATATATATGTATATAAATAAATCGAGGAATGAACGAGAATATGTACATAATAATTATATTATATTGTACGTAAACAACAACGTAAACCAAATAAACGTGTTGATATGAAAGAAAACAACTTGATTAAGTCTTTGCAGAATAATGTGTTTCCTGTTATTTGTAATACCTTCTTTTTTTGACTCACTTTTGCCGTTATAATGCTTCTTCACAACATTCGTTAGGATGCCACTTTTATTACCCTCGATTCTCCATCAACCGGGAACGTAACTGGTGCGAAGCAAAAACCGTGGATGAAGCTAAAGCTTTTGCTACGTTCGGGGCTTTTTATTTTTTTGATAAAAACAATGCGTGGGTGGCAGGGCCGATAATAAAAGACGGCCCATTTCTGCTATCGTCATGATGCTGGCAGGAATGGACCACGCGTCAGTGAAAGACCACCAGCCGCTACCGAATTTTATAGTACCCCTCGTTCGCGATGAACGATCTTGAAAATTCACTATGGCTCCGTGATAGCATACCACTTTATTCAACCATGATCCGATATATGCTGTTCAGCGCTGAAAATTCACTGGCAGTTCTATGGACGAAACGCACACGTACAATGTGCACACGCTATCACACAGGAAAGCATCAGCTGCTAGTTACGAATTGCGCATAATTTTCATCTCAGGCATAAAGGCCCGCGTGAGTTTTGCCTACGCGAATGTCACGTACATGTGTCTATTTTTTTATTCAACGCCTACGAAAACAAGCGGAAGCTCTTTCATCGTGCATCCTCTTTTCGCATATTTTTATTTTCCAACGTCATTAATCATAGCAGATTTTGCAACGTCTGGATTCGCGAGCGAGATTTTTCTCTCCTGCACCACAATGTTGGTATATATCAGGCTGAAGCATTAAAGTTTCTCTGCTGTACGAGAAATATTATGTAAACAGAGACGCCGGTGCAAAAAATTTTCATGTTTGCAAGAGACTTCGACTTTATTTTTTATTGAAATCAGCAGCATGTTAAAAGCAGATGATACGAATTTATAATTACTATTGGAATCCGCTGCGTCTTTATTTTCGGGATATTGAATTTGATATCGATCTTCTGTACTCATTATTTTTTTAATAAACATCGCAGTATTAAATCTTTGCACATCTGCAATAGGATATTAATAATTATTATTTTCATTAAAAATTCACATAACTCATTGAAATAAAAATTGTTTTTTTCTTTATTCATGATTTTTTTTGGTTTGAGTTCTTGTATTTATTGATTTACTTGATTAAAAAAAACTCTATAAAAAAACATCGATATTAAAAATTTTTAATTAAAAAATTTGTCGTTCAAACTTTCATGAACTTCCTTTTCCATATTCTCGCTACTTGTCGCAAAAAGCGCAAGTCCTTTTGCCCTAATCGTATCACTTTGATGCGAGAAAAATTGTCAGCAGTAGGGCCACACAGGATAAAAGCAGCGCTACAGGCAGCAGCAGGAACCGACGGAAGTTTTGTGAAATAAATGGATTTTACTCACTAAGCTTTGCTCCGAGACCGGCAGCACCGTTCTGCCATCGTTGGCGCACCACCCCTCCAACGTCATTTTCTTTTTGCCCTATTTTACTCGAGATATCGTACTCGCCTCTCCGCGTAATTAAAAACTCCGCCTTCCACAGGGCAATCCGTCGGAGCCGGTTCGGTGTCGGGGCTCGATTTCAGCCCTTGCGCACCTTTCCACCCTTTCCACTCTATTTTCCTCATTCCACCGTATTATTAATCGCGTATACGTTCATTTCTTTCTGCTCACGCGTTGTTCACCGGCCCCTCTTTCCCTCTTTGCCGCCAACGCTCACCACTTTACCACTTTCATTCTTCGCTGCGATGTTTTTTTTTTTTCGTCCGCAGTCCTGCACGAGACCGAGCCGTTCATTTAACGTGCATGGCTTTCACGTGTCTGGATTTGCCAGGGAAAGCCCGAACTGGTGAGTATACTGTGGGAGAGATAAAGCCGTAGATACGTACCAGAGCAAAAAAATATTCGTAGCGTTATTTCTCGAAAATGACTAAAAGTCACAACGTTCCTTTGATGTGGTTTCAACACTTCCAGATAATAACATAATCAACATAAAATGAAAAAGCTACGTTGTATATTGTTTCCATAATTCTTAATTATCAAATAAGCTCATTGTCATTTAACTTGTCGAGCAATGGCTAACGTGTTTGGATCCAATGACAGACACGTTAGCGTTAGAGGGTTTTGGTCCAGACCAAAACTAACGGTAAAATCATTAGAAGTAGCAATTTCAAATCTCGCTGCAAAGAAAAACTGTATAATTTTTTTACGAATTTACAAACATTTTTTGTGTTACCTCAGAAATGAAATTGATACTGTGAAGAATAACCGTATAAAAGTTTACGAATTTATTTAATATTGTACATTGGACTGGACAAGCCCTTGAAAACTAAAAAATAACTGGCAAAATAAGAGAAGCCGGACTAAATTACACAATAAGTTATTATACATATAGCACATATCGATTACAAATGTAAAAATATACAATGCGAATGTATCAGTAATTTTTAAAATAAATTGAAAAAAGTAGCAAAAATAAAGTGGCCGTACAAATTAATTAAATCGACTAAATCTGCTCAATATAGCTTCTGAGGGAGCGCACAAAAGCATAGCATGGACGGCTAAAAAAATCTACGAAAATCGCTGCAGCATTGACATTTTGGAACATCGATAGCAATAGCGGCTCATTAAGACCATAATTGGTACGGTGGTATAGCGCAGATAAAAGACTGAACGATTCCGTACCTTTCGCATGGGTGCAGATATAGTAACGATAGCCAATAATTGAGACCTATTTATCATTCCATGAATAACTTTATAGAGCGTGATGAGCTCCGTCTTAAGTCGACGTGATAAGAGGGTGCCTATGTTCAGTTCACTACGCAAAAACTTTAAGTAGTGACCATTAGTTAAATTAAATTTGATAAATAACTACCGGACAAATTTCCGTTGCTTTCGCTCGACCGCATCAATATATGATTGATAGAAAGGAGCCCAAACAACTGAGGCATACTCTAGTATGGGACGAAGGAGTGCTCAGTACAAAATTTTCAAAGTAATTGAAATTGGAACATAGTAATTGAAATTTAGCGACGAGCTAAGGTAAACACCCAGGTCTTTCACTAGATTCCCGCACAAGCACAGTATCATTTCGGCAGTACTCACGTAAGCAAGGTTGCGCAATTCAAATAGAAGGAGATGACCATACGTCGATGATAGACGACCATATTTCAATACGTTGAGTGACAGTCGATTCCTAGTACACCATATAGATAAACTATCAAGATCGGACTGCAGCAAGATTGCATCGTTAGGTCGATTTATAGGCCGATAAACCTTAAGGTCTTCAGTATAAAGCAAAAATTAAAAAATTGCAAAGCAGCTCTTAACGTCAGTGATAAATAGTATTAAAAGTAAAAGGCCTAGGTAAGACCCGTGCGGGAACCCCGAATAAGCCCGAATCCGGAATCCATCCCGATTCTAAATAGGACGGCTCTCTTAGGGTAACCCTATCAAATCCTAATCGATGATAAACTGTCATCGAGTGCGTAACCGGAAATCTATTTGGGATCTATTAGGATTCCAAGTTGGATAACCCATTTATGGAAACTCGAGCCAATCCCGACCAGGATCGAGTTTCAAACTGGGATGCCCAGACTCATTTCTACATGGGTAGTATTGACAAAAGAGTTCTATGAATATGGACGCGCGAACATGTATGAGACATTCCACACCAATTGAGCCACCCGATTTTCAATATTAGCAAGAAAATGGTATAATTTTTCAATATTTTAATACTATATTCCCTTAGAAGTACGAAGGAGTGCTCAGTACAAAATTTTCAAAGTCATTGAAATTGGAACATAGTAATTGAAATTTAGCGACGTAGTAAGGTAAACACCCAGATCTTTCACTAGATTCCCGCACAAGCACAGTATCATTTAGGCAGTACTCACCTAAGCAAGGCTGCGCAATTTAAATAGAAGGAGATGACCATACGTCGATGATAGACGACCATATTTCAATACGTTGAGTGACAGTCGATTCCTAGTACACCATATAGATAAACTATCAAGATCGGACTGCACCAAGATTGCATCGTTAGGTCGATTTATAGGCCGATAAACCTTAAGGTCTTCAGTATAAAGCAAAAATTAAAAAATTGCAAAGCAGCTCTTAACGTCAGTGATAAATAGTATTAAAAGTAAAGGGCCTAGGTAAGACCCGTGTGGGATCCCCGAATAAGCCCGAATCCGGAATCCATCCCGATTCTAAATAGGACGGCTCTCTTAGGACAACCCTACCAAATCCTAATCGATGATAAACTGTCAACGAGTGCATAACCGGAAATCTATTTGGGATCTATTCGGATTCCAAGTTGGAAAACCCATTTATGCAAACTCGAGCCAATCCCGACCAGGTTCGAGTTTCAAACTGGGATGCCCAGACTGATTTCTACATGGGTAGTATTGGCAAAAGAGTTCTATGAATATGGACGCGCGAACATGTATGAGACATTCCACACCAATTCAGCCACCCGATTTTTCAATATTAGCAAGAAAATGGTATAATTTTTCAATATTTTAATACTATATTCCCTTAGAAGTACGAAGGAGTGCTCAGTACAAAATTTTCAAAGCAATTGAAATTGGAACATAGTAATTGAAATTTAGCGACGAGCTAAGGTAAACACCCAGGTCATTCACTAGATTCCCGCACAAGCACAGTATCATTTAGGCAGTACTCACGTAAGCAAGGCTGCGCAATTCAAACAGAAGGAGATGACCATACGTCGATGATAGACGACCATATTTCAATACGTTGAGTGACAGTCGATTCCTAGTACACCATATAGATAAACTATCAAGATCAGACTGCAGCAAGATTGCATCGTTAGGTCGATTTATTGGCCGATAAACCTTAAGGTCTTCAGTATAAAGCAAAAATTTAAAAAATTGCAAAGCAGCTCTTAACGTCAGTGATACATAGTATAAAAAGTAAAGGGCTTAGGTAAGACCCCTGCGGGATCCCCGAATTCTGAAATCAGAATTCACCAGCCAAAAAGTGACTTTTTAAAAAAATCATCGTAAAATGTCATGTAACCAGTACTTTCTGAGGTACAATATGCGACTTGAGAACGATAGTGAAGGCCAAAATTCGATATCTCAAAGAAGAAAATTTTTTTAAATAAAAAACAATTAGTTTGGATTTTCCAACCGAATGTCGGATCTGCGAATTCTTAAATAAGAAACGGAAAAACAATGTACAATTTTTCACTTGTATGATAAATATCAGCTCTAATCTCAAAATACATATAATACAAATATGTATTAATATTTTGAAGATTCAGCTTGCATATATACAAACATGCATATACGTTCGAATATTTATCCTCAATTATTTCCCTGGACATTTTCCTAAATTAAAAGTACACTGAGAAAAATTAAGATGGTACTGGTAACTAATCAGTGATAATTATATTTTATTAGTCCAGGTGACTTTTTTTGTAGTTAAATTAACTACGTTATTGTTAATGTGGCTTCTTTTTTTTAAGGAAAGCTTCCTATGCGTGGAAGCAAGTGTTTATTCACCAATAGTATCAACTACTACAGTCATCTCACACGTACTTCGAAGAACAGAAGATATAGACGTGGAACTGCTACTCGTGAGGTGTCTGAAGGGCGGAAACGGAAAGACAAAGAGAGGCACTACGAGGGGTAGTTAATCCGTAACGTGTTGCAATCAAGGATGTCCCTGTGGGTTGCGTCGGTAGAGGGATCAGCAGCGGTCTTTCCATCTATCCTAAATAATCGATCGTCGTGTTTTCTCGCGGCAATTGTTAGCAGTTACCAAAACCTGGAACTGGGAAAAACGGTTTGAGCTTTGGCGCTTCGATTTTCGATACGCTAGATTGCGGGAAAGAGCTTTCTTCCTGCGAGCGTTCATCCCATCTGTGTCCTGGTATTAAGTAGTATATCCAGAGCCCTCGTTTCCGGACCCTCCAGTTTCATTCCTCTATCTGCATCGATGTATAGGTTTCTATATGTGTGATATCACGTGCATCTGTATGACGGTGAGGAAATATGTGCGCCTCTTGATGCTTCTTCACCATACTCTTGCACCTTGTTTTTGCTATATTTCTCTTTCTCTTTGTTTCGCACTCGCCTACTGCTTCCCTTCCATTGCAGACCACCAACTTACGACTCCCCAATATTATCAAGCATGTGCACCGAGACTAGTATACCCAGTTTCGGCCCTCCGCGGCCTGGATAATTCGCAAATACCGTCGAAGCAGTTATGCACCGGTATAGTACTTCTAGAAGTACTCGAGATAAAATATATCGAGCCGGCTTGACAATAAGGGGCGGATTATGCAAGTACCGACCACTTCTCTTGACAATCACACCGAGGCAAAGGTGCCAAGGGAAATACCCATGCAGAAATTTCGGCAGGGGTCCAGCTGGATCCTGCCTGGTATTCCCATCTTCCGGTCGGATTCCAGTCGGTCATCGGATCGGATTCCAGACATGGGATGTAACGCGCGGAAACTGGATTCCGATCGGGATCTCGAACTGCGATCCGATCCGTTGGCTGACTGGATTCCAGCCACTAGATGGGCATACTAGGCTGGATCCACCTGGATCCTTGTTGAAAGATGGGAATACCAAGCTGATTCCAGCTGGATCCCTGTCGAAATTTCTGCATGGGCAGCGACGAGAACGCGTCTGGGACACATGAACAGCACACATTGTTACAATCACGCGAATTAATGAAAAGTTTTTCGTACCTGTATTCTACAACATTTTACTGCATAAAGGGTGAAGTAAAATTAGTTCCGGACAAATCGTTGAGTAATGGGAAGACGATCCGGATTATATTCAGAATCCAAATAGAACCCCTCGTAGGGTAACCCTAACAAATCCCGATGCACGGTAATACAGCTCGTCGTTCAGAATTTGGTCCCGATCCGGAATCCATCCCGATTCTAAATAGGACGGCTCTCTTAGGGTAACCCTAGCAAATCCTAATCGATGATAAACTGTCATTGAGTGCGTAACCGGAAATCTATTTCGGATCTATTCGGATTCCAAGTTGGATAACCCATTTATGGAAACCCGAGCCAATCCCGACCAGGACCGAGTTTCAAGCTGGGATACCCAGACTGATTTCTACATGGGTAGTATTGGCAAAAGAGTTCTATGAATATGGACGCGCGAACATATATGAGACATTCCACACCAATTCAGCGACTCGATTTTTCAATATTAGCAAGAAAATGGTATAATTTTTCAATATTTTAATATTATATTCCCTTAGAAAAAGTACCAAATTTCAAGAGTATACGGTGTTTTGTGTACGAGATAAACCGTTTGCTTATATTTTATTTGGTTTTTACTCTTCATATAAATGTTTTCCAACAATTTTTAATTGCGTCAAATTTAATTATATATTTTTTTTCATTTAATCTAAGTGTTCTACACAAGTGTCTTCCTCTATTGAACTAATTTTTTTTCTATATTCACGGACCCATTATGATGGGTCCGTGAATATAGAAAAACAAATTAGAAGTATGTAGATAGTACGTAGATAGGCTGAGTTCAGTAGAGGATGCCCGTTCCTTGGAAAACTTAAATTAAAAGAAAAACATCTATAATAAACCTATATCTTCTACATTATTGTATTTTCCACTTAGCTCTTCTACATACTTCTTCATAATATTATAATAATTTATAACATTTTTCGGGAACATTGAAAAATCGAGTGGCTAAATTGGTATGGAATGTCTCGTATATGGGACGACTGTAGCCACCAAAAATGTAGCATATATATAGGCGATCAATCATTAAAATTTCGTTTATCCTGAGGTTCCAGGAAAAAAAAACAAGAAAGCTAAAAGTGGTTCCGACAGTTTGAAAAGGTGTGCGCTTCACCACCAGTATCGAACGGCTTTATCCGCTGGACCTGTATCCTCTCTATAGATGCTATCGCGATTTCTCTCCCTTTCTGCGGTTCCTCTCCATAGACCACCGAGTTCTCCTTCGCAATCTCTCCTCCGACTCTCTTTGAGCTTCTCGCTTGGCTGCACACGCTTTACCCACGTATATCCCGGGGAGCTCCTCCAACAGGGACATTTGCATCGCGCGATATCGAATAATATGCTAATTGCTCTCTCGGGGAATCGCTATAACCCAGTAGTAGCAGCAGTAGAGATAGAAGTATAGCAATAGGAATACAAACGTCCCTCCAAGTGATCCCCTCGGTTTGCAATAGATTGCCTCCAATTCGCCACCAAAATCTCAATTTCCTTGATTCGTTGCACTTCTATTAGTACTATTTATGGTTTAGTATATGTATAAATATATATATATACCCATGTAGAAATCAGTCTGGGCTTCCCAGTTTGAGACTCGGTCCTGGTCGGGTTTGGCTCGGGTTTCCTTAATCGGGTTATCCAATTTGGAATCCGAATAGATCCCAAATGGATTTCCACTTCCACACTGAAAGACAGTTTATCATGGATCAGGATTTGACAGGGTTACCCTAAAAGGGACGTCCCATTTGAAATCGGAATGGATTCCAGATCGTGTCCCAATTCTAAACGGCGAGCAGTATTACCGTGCATCGGGATTTGTTAGGGGTAATATTCACCTCGTGCTCGGGCAGCTAACCTCGCACTCGGTGAAAATTGCGCTCTTCCCTACCTTGTAGCATAATGTACTGCATAATGTTATTGCGTAAGTCTTAGAGTTTTTTTCGCTCATACCAGTAACTTCACTTGAAGCTGTATATTGTCAATATATAAAAAGCCTCTTGCGGACAAGGCGCCGCTATTACTATGCTAGAATTGTTATATCAGCCTGGAAAATAAGACTCTACATAGGTTGAAAAATGCCTTCTATCTTCTTCAAAATGATCACAATATCTCAAAAATTGTTGTCCCAGTATACTTTGAGCTATGCACTCTTCGTTTACACATAGTTAAACAGTTTTTGAAAAATGGATTTTTATTTTAAAGCACACTATTTTTAATAATTGAAAATAAATATATATATATTTTTTTAAATGAAAAATCTATAATCTTACTTTGGACTACGTTTATTTGTCAAAAATCTGAGGTTTGGAAAATCCTTCGTCCAAGTACTGGATAATTTAACACAAAAACTAAAAACATTCAAATTTTTTACTTCAACTAATCCGGTTCCTAGTAGGAGTGATCATCGCAAAATGCTCGAAACGTATGGAACTCTAGAAGAATCATTATACGTTCAACATTTGGGTGGGGCTCAAAATAACGAATGACCAAAATAGCGAATGGCTAAAATAGCGAATTTCAAAATAAGGAACATCTAAATATAGAATGGCCATCATTATGAAATTCGCTATTTTAGCCTTTCGCTATTTTGATTGCATTATAATAAGATGTTGGTTGCCGAATGATCAAAATAGCGAATGACTGAAATACCGCATTTTATAATCATATCCATTCTAGATTCAGACGTTCCTTATTTCGAAATTCGCTATTTTGGTCATTCGCGATTTTGACCCCCAGCCAAACTTGCCCCTGACCCGCCCTGCCCCGGTCTCCCCTACTAAGTCCTAGACATTGATAACCGGACGATTTTGTTGGACGTTGCTGATCTTTCCTTTTAATGATTCTGGCTATGTACACTCAACACTTATCTAAGTAAACTCAACGCTCTACGTGTTCAATATCAGATAATAGAGTTAAAACGAGTGAGTAAAGAGGGTGGGCCAGGAGGTATCATCAGGCCCTCATTATTATTACATTCACGACCGTCGAAACGTCGGAATCGTTCGCCCACTGGTGTTGGGACTTACTTGTGCCGAGAGCGCAATAAATCTACGAGCGATAACATGAAAACACGACGAGGCACAGGTCACGTTCCACCAACCCCTCTGTCACTGTTTCTCTCCCTTTCTGTCTGTAGCACCGTTACTCTCTATTTACTAGCACCAACAAGCACTGGCGATCAATGTGACGTTAATAAATCCTCCCGTGATAGCGTATCACTGTTACCGCAGTCGCAATCTGATTGTTATATACGTTTGTACGAGCGCAAATACGCGCGTTGACGTTGTTTTTTGTTTTCGTTTCGTTTACAATGGCTATGCCATTCCAAACGGTGAATTACACTTGTGTATGAATATTTACGTATGCAGCTATTGTAGTGAAGTTAAAAATGACAGATGAAAAAAAAACTCAAACTACCTCATCCTTTATGATGCACATAACAATCTGAAATAAAATTTTGAAACGTATCATTTTTTTATATTTTTCGCGTTGCATTCAGTTCGTTTAAATATGGAAAGTTATCGGATTTGTGCTATTTCATGATTTAAATGTAATTGAACGAGTTGCAAAGTCATAAACTTTTTCGACGATGTTTTGAGGATTGAGGCCCATGATATAATACCCCAAATGACCGATTAGAACATTAGATATCTGTTGTCCCGTATTTTCGTACCCTCACTTGACCTGATCCCCTTTATTTCAATAAGAATTAGAATAGATCCTTGTAGATTTTTTAATTTTTAGAACAAAATTGAATCTCATACAATTTTAACGGCTCTATTGATTTTATAAAAAAATTACCATTGTAGTCGATTAAAATCTGCTCTACTGATGCGATAAGTTTCAGTTCAATACGTACTCGAGTTATAAGGGTCATATCAAAAGGAGCATAGCTTTAAAAAAAATGAATATCTTTTAAACAGCTTTATCGATTCTGCCCAAATACACAATCAATAAACCTCGTAAGTGCACGTGTAGAGAAATTCCCTGATCGATAGTGTGATGTTAGCACGAATTAGCTTGTTTACGTTATTTGGCATTACAAAACGAAACTAAAACTTTGATAAAATATGGAGTACATAACGTATTTCAATAATATTTGCCACGATGAAAGTGTAGCAACTATTGCATTTGCGTGCTAAGTTTTCAGCCTAACAGACCTTATGCTAAAAGTCGGGGAGCAAGATCCGGACGGTATACATTTTTTTTTTTTTGCGTGGATGCTATACCGGAGTATTCTGCCTCACTGAACACGGATTTGCCATTTGTTTTATGGAGAAATTAGATTGCAGCATAAAGAGATCTATATGACGCAATTTTCTCGATTTTATTGTCTTTTTCAGTTCAGGTATTCCATAGTACTACGCTGAACTCTATTAAGGGTGCAATGGACACTTCGATACAACCCGTTCTTTAGTTATAAATGATTTATCATTTTTTTCCCAGGTATTTACACCCACTCATACACACACACGCCAGACGACACCCAGAAAAAAAGATTTGGTAATATTAACTAAAATTATCTATTCAATATTTAATTATTTCAATCAACGGAAATTTACTGTCCCTCCAACAAATATGCATTTCATTCAATTTTTCAGTTTTTTTTAATTTCCAACATATTTATTTATTCGAATGAATTTTCACTGTGCAGCGTATACTAAAAAAATATTTTATTTATTGCTACTAAATCCTTTCTTAATCCGGAAAAAATATCTAGTTACAACGACCAAATATATGTATTAGATATTTTTTAATAAAATCAATTAAACCTATCTTATAATCCAATATATATTTATTTCCTTTCATCATTGGAGTTTATTATTATCAACATGCAATATTTATCGATATGATTTAATTCTTGTCGTATATTTGTATAAAAATTATATCTTCTTTAAATCAGCAGCAGTGGACGCGTGGTCGGTGTGTTTCGCCGGTCCCCAGAGTTAAGCAGCATTATTTGTGGTCATAACTTGGATGGGTGACCGATTAGCCGCGCACTGGTTTGCGCGCCAACTACTGAGTGGGAGGCAGTTTCTGAGGTCCTAAGGGATAAATGAGGAATATCCCAATAATTTTTTTTTTTAAATTAACATTTATATAACTGCCGACCCAAGTAAATATTTCTTAGATTTGAATATATTTACTATTCAACAAGTATATTAATTACAAATAAAAAAAGGATGCAAAGTAGAACCTTGCACATTGCTTTCTCATTATTTTTCGCTTTTTACAAAGCTCCCTCTATGAGGAAGCAGTATGTTATTCAATTTTGGCTTCCTCATAGAGGAAGCTTTGTAAAAAGCGAAAAATAATGAGGAAGCAATGTGCAAGGTTCTACTTTGCATCCTTTTTTAAATTAGATAAATAAACATGTTGTGAATTCGCTTTTTCTATTTCGTTATTCCGTTATTTCATTATTATTAGAGCATTTTCGAAAATAAATGTGATAACGTATATTATTAAAAATAATTCAACATTCCATAAAATCACAAATTTCATACCGTTTGTCACTAAATTATACATATATAATGGCTAAATATTATTTCATTTATATACAAAACTTGAGCTCGCTATTTCAAGTTTTGCAAAAGTTACAATAGAGCGATAATGTCAATTTTTAAAAAAATTCAAAGTTCCATAAAATCTGAACCACTTTACCGATTCGAACCAAATTCAATATCAAACAGCATTGAGTGCACCTACTCTTATAACCAACTGTTTAGCAAAATAGACTAAATTTTACGAAAGTTAGAGCAACCACGTCCTTTTTTCAAAAAAATCAAATCGGCATAAAATCGAAATTTTCGCACAGATTTTGTCGAAAATTGGTACAGTTGAAGAGGGTCTGCTGCTACACTAGTGTGTCAAATTTGAGCGCGATATACAAAACCGTTCTTGAGTTATCGGCGTTCGAATTTTCGGAGTTGTATACATACACACACACACACACACACAGACATACATACGGACATTTTTTCTAGATCACTTTTCTGGACGTTTTGGACAATTCTAAGTCTCCTGACATAAAAATCTGGAAAACGTTTTTTTTCAATGAAAACAAAGCTTCCTCTATGAGGAAGCAAAAATTGTGTGAGGTAAATGGAAGTCTAGTAGGTCGGCATCCAAATAAGAAATTTTATTTCCGATGCGTAGATTCTAGTCCCGTTAATAAGCTCTTTATTCTGGGTGGACGGACAGTTTCAAGCATATTGTCATGGTGATATTGAATTTTGGTTTTTCGAAAAAAAAATTTAAGTCCTTTATGAAGAAGTATAAATACGGCCGTTTTTTGTTTGTCGTTGTATCAAAATCTTTCTCAATACGTTGTGCAAAGAAGAAAGATGTCTATTCCGTGGTTAATAAATGTCGTGTCCTGATAATATCGGTACATGCAGGTTCAAAGGCCACAATCTCGTGTCAAATATTCTCAGTCCATTCGCCTCCAGCAGCATTCGGATATCGCCCACCATGTATATATGATGAGCCACCCTACTGCACTCTTCTTGTAGAGCGTTCGGGCATCGTCCTACTACACTCCTGGCGCTGTGCCAAATGTATCTTTCTCAATTTCCCGTAAAATCTGATTCCCACAGCGCGGGTGCCCGCGAACGAGAAAAACGGAATATCGCGTGCCTCTTATCCCGAATATTGCAGGCATCGACGAGACGTCGTTCACCGCCTACGTTATATACATTCAATAGATATAATGCTGATACGAAAATGTAATGTAATGTACATTGAAAATATCGGATTATGAAATGGATTGTACTGAATATCCAGTGTGAATGAAGCCGAAAATATTCGTGCCTACATATTCATATTTTACAATTTTATGTAATCCTACCGCGTCGCATCATGATAACGTTATAAAAGCAAAACTTTTCAAAATATCCCTGCGTATATATTTATATTTAATAATTCTATATGATACCGTGTCGCATCGCGATACCGTTATAAACGAAAAACCTTTGAAGGGATTTAATCGCAGAATTTCGCGACAATTATGACAAAAATTATTTTTATATCGCATTTATTACAATTGTTAAAATATATTTTCTTGAACTATCTATGGCCAATATACTCTTATCCAGCTGAATAATATTCGTAGAAATGAGTTATTAAACGACCCGAGTCAAAATTTTAACTCTCAGTTAGCCCTCCGGGAATGCCGAATCCTTTGACGAGGCAAAAGCCGACACCGGTTTTACCCTCTGTACAGCCGACAGTAATCCTGCTTGGAGGTTCAACCGTTCTTTGCCACCCTCCGTAGAGTCTTCCTCACACCGTGTAGAGCCTCCGAAGGCCTATTCGCCCTATCCTTAGACCCTCCTACGACCTACTCACCCTAAATGAGGTATAGAACCCCCGTTGAGACTATGTAACCTACTGAAATCCAGATAACCCTACTTAAGCTACGAACATAGAAAAAACTACGTGCCGTGATGAAAAGTCACGAAGAGATCAACATCTTATTGGTGTGAATAATAGATTTTGAGGAATGCAAACTAATTCACTCGTTACGATAAATCCAGAAAAAGTTTCTTACTCATTATCGTACTTTCTTCACATGTAATTGTACTGTGATTGTACTGACAAAGCTATATCTTTCTTGACGCTTCGAGCGAATAATCTTTTTTATTTATATTTTTTCTTTATTTTTTAATATTTATAAAAAAGATTAAAGAATCGTCTAAGAAGACGATTCATATTTCGGACTAAAATCGATCAGATTCACATGCAATAAGACATAGATGTATCTGAATCTAATTCGATGTTGTCTTTAATTTTAAAGAAGCAATATTAATAATTTCTTAGAAAATAGGAAACATTTTTTTTACTTCATTGGTATCTCACATCACTTTCAAATGTTATATGTCTTAAATAGAGTACTTTTATCGAAAAAAAATGTATATTAAAATATTGTTGATATTAAATAAGAATGTATTATATCTATGGCATTATAACAAGTTTAATAAACGCTTTTGTCATACCGAATTTGTTTCTTATACTCATAATATAAATGACTATACTTCCATTGATGTTTGGGTTAACGGAGGGTGTAATAGTGTATGTGGAAGGAACTTTCGCAGGGTCAACAAAGGGTATGGGGATTTCTGTGGTAGACTCAGAGGAGGCTCTGGGAGATTAAGCGATAGGTTCAACGGAGGGCCTGGGACATTTTGCGGTAGGCTCAACGGAGAGTCTGGGAGGTTCTATGGTAGGTTCTACGAAAGTTTTTTAGGGTCTGCTTCACCCTCCGTGACCCTCCGTTAAGATGATGTGCTACATGCCGTCTGTCTCTCTCAGGTCGCCATAAGTGCAAGTGAGATAGCTGAATCTTCCCCAAGTGTTATTCTTCGCCACGGTTGATTTTTCAAATAAAAATCAAGAAGCACTGACTGCAGATTGCCAAGACGCACTCAGTACTTCTCGTCATTTTCCTGAAACATCAATTGTAACCAAGAACAACGCTTTGCAGTTTTTGTTACCGACCGAGCAGTAGCACATCATCTTAAGTCGAGACGTCTACTTTCTGCCATTTGGGTAGTCTGGTAGGGTAAAATTCAAATTTTAATATATGCACGATACCCTCCTTTCACCCTCTAGACTACGGCAGTAGATCTCAGTCATCTTAGATTAAAACGAGGGTAAAAAAATCGCCTCGGGGAGACGGGGCAAATACCTCATTCCATATGTACATAAATGGTTGAGTTGCTCCAAAAGTTATGCATTTTCAACGAACTTACAATGGGCTTCTATATCATTTATGTATATTGGATGGAATTAATGACCGACAGCAGATGGAGTATAGCACTGTGATCGAAATCGCAATTCGATCAAAAGCAAAAGCGCAGTCCTTATTGCCTACGCGCCCTCGTCCATCGAACTTCAGAGTAGAATGGCTTAAATCGCATATAAGTGCACCAACATTCTCTGCACTATCGTTTGTGTATATACATACAGAGGCAGAGATGGGATAGAGAAGGATGTGGAAGAGAGCGTACGCCAGAGAGCCGCGTGCCGGGAGCGATTTTAGAAACGCGATCTGGCGTGCCGCTCAGGAGCCATCCGCTCGATTACAGCAGCGAAACGAGAAAACGAACGGGGCATAATTCACGGAAATCACCGGTCACGTAGGGAAGTATCATCCTCGTGTGCGCGCGCTCGACAGCAAACACCTTCGTGCTGTACCGGCTGCCCTCCACTTGTTCGTTCTCTTCTTCTTTTTTTTTTTTTTTTTTACTTCCTCAACTGTGTTCTTCGAGATTCTCGTGTTCGACTGGCTCGCAGTAAGCTTCCTTCACTAAGGGCTTCAAGCAAAATTACTTCAACGGGGATGCTGTAGTTATACGTATCTAATCGCGTTAAGAAGATCCTGTCGGTTGTGAAATGAAGAAATACATTGAGAAACTTACCACCAGAAAATAAAGTATATATGCAGGAGTAAAAATAATTATGTCAAATTGAGACCACAAATCGGCATATGTTAAAAAATGCCATTTTTGAGATACGTGAAGATGAAATTTTTTTGAAAATTTCAAAGCGGTTTTGAGATTGTTTTGATATCACGTTTACTGACTAATTTGAGCGCAATTTGTGACGTGGTTTTAGCAACTTTTTAAAAAGATTGTATGGTGGATCGAAAATCGTACGATTTGACTAACTTGAGCGCTGCTTGAGATGTTTGTTATTTTTTTTTTTTTTTAGACGATTTTTTGAACATTTTTTCATACGATTTAATAAGATATACGATAAGTTTTAGGCATAGATTTCAATTTATGTTTAATAGAGTGCATTAAAAAAATCCTAAAACTAAGTCACAAATTGCGCCCAAATTAGTAAAAAAAAAACTTGGTATCAAATCGATCTCAAGATTGTTTTGAACTTTTCCAAGATTTTTTCGTCTTAACGCGTCTCAAAAATGGCACTTTTTGAGATATGTCACAATTTGACATAATTATTTTTACGCGGGTGCAGATAGGTATATTTTGTCTATAAAATATATATGTGGAAATACATATTTTGTATGTAACGTCCTGAAAATTTTCTGACCTTAATTAATTATTCTCTATTTTAATATCGCTCCTTATATTGTCATCTCATACGATCATTTTTATTCACCGCTAGAAGAAACTAGACGCTTACTTTAAAAAGTTCACGCTTTCTGCTGATTCATTTTCGTTCTACGATCGCGAGCCTCCCTCGCGATATACATTTTTTCCATCCTTCTGTCGTTTTACAGGTTGCGCGTGCATAGCGGACGCAGCATTTTTGTTTTGGCCCTCCTCACACTCTCCCAAATCCCCCCACTTACTATCCAATGCTTGCTTTCTTCCTTTCGTTCATCATTCCCTCGAGGCAGTCTTTAAAAATGTTTTGAATCGTTAACATCATATCTTCCTCAGTGCCCGGGAAAAACGATTCATATATAATCATATATAATCATATATAAACTGCTCATATATGATTGTATATGAATTTTGTCTCTATATGATCATGCATGATCATATATGACTATGCATGATCATATATAATCATATATAAACTGCTCATATATGATTGTATATGAATTTTGTCTCTATATGATCATGCATGATCATATATGACTATGCATGATCATATATAATTGTATCTGAGCATATACAATCATATATAGTTATATGTGATTATATAAGACGATGCCTAAATAGATATAATCTTCTGAAAGTTGGAGAGTATATTTGCAAGACACCAAATCTCTTGAAGAAAGTAATGTAAAAATACAATGAAGTTGAACTTCATCACGATATACGGTTAAGAAATATCATTACTAATGTTATATTTCGATTATATGTACAAAGTATAAGGTCCCGAACTGTTCGTGTTAATTTCTGTGCACTATTACAATAAACGATTATCACGATCCTTTTATGTTGATATTATTTAGTATAGTAATCTTGATCATTCTTATTAATATGCGACCGTTTCAATTCATCAAGTGGAAGGTTTTAATGAAACGTCCGCCCAGGAAAGCCAAATATCTTCATTAATCGTTGCGAATGAGCATGTGATTATAAAGAAAAGAACCGCATATGAAAAAATACCTATAACTTGAGAGCTTCAAACAAAACCGGAGGATTCACGCATTTACAAAACGGATATTAAATGCTTAGTTATATAACCATATAACAAATTTTACATCCGTATATAAATAAGACGTGAACATCGAAATAATTCGTGAATATTATATAACAATAGATTATGGAATACCATATAATCATACGTGCACGATCATACATGAGCTGTCAGTTCTCTGTGCGCAGTCATATATGATTGTATATGATCATATATTGCACAGTCGACACACAGAATAGATCTCATATACAATCCTATATGATCATATCTGTTTATATATGACATGGTAAACAGGCAGTTTTGGTGTTATATATGGTCATATATAGGGTCATATATGCCAATGTATATATACATATAAAGTTATATACGCTCATATACATTTGTATATGGATTCACATACAATCATATATGCGCTAAAAATGGGCGATATATAGTTGTATATAACTATATATGATCATATCTGTTCATATATGACATCGCAAGCTGGCGGTTTTGGTATTATATATGATCGTGTATACCACTGTATATGTACATATAAACTCATATATGCTCATATATGTTTTCATATACAATGATATATTACGTTATATGCAATTATATATAATTATATACAACTATACATGAAATTATATACAATTATATATGATTATATATGAACCGTTTTTCCCGGGTGATTAATTAAATAATAATATTATTATAAAACAGTGTTTTAATTCGCGGCCACAAATGTGGCATTTTATATTTTAAGAAATTCGTGATTAATAATAACTGTAAAATAGTGTCTGGACTCGCGAGAATAATCATTCGCAAGTTAATTGTGTTAAATTTATTTTATAAATAAATATAAAAGAGAATCAATGAGTGTAATAATTCGGATTTTTTTCAAATTATTAATTAAGCAAGTACTTCCGTAAATAAATAATCGTCTGAGCTTCTGTGTACGGAAAAAAAGGCTTGGTTGGAACAACCAAGTGTCTTGGTTATATATGCGCCAGACAATTAATTGGTTAGACCAACCAAGTTATTGGTTAGGCTACCAATTTCTTGGTTGGTCTAACCAAGTGAATTGGTTAGCTTACTTGGTTGGACTAACCAATTAATTGTCTGGCGCATATATAACCAGGCACTTGGTTGTTCTAACCAAGCCTTTTTTGCGTGTGAGACGTAATATTGTATATGGAATATATATGCACTAGATCTATGGGTTTATCTAATGGTAAATACCGTAAAGTTTGCTTGAGAAATAAAAAGAATATGGAATTTAAACGATCATACTATCAAAATATTGATATTCTGAAAACTATGATTTTGCATAGGGTGCAAAATCATAGACATTCACATGTCTGTGACATGTTCCATGTGATGTATTATTGTCGTTCTTATTATTATTATTATTATTATTATTATGTTCATTTGGGCCCACAATGACTCATTGTCATTGTGGCATTCACAATATTTATTGTAAAAATTTCATAAACCGAATAATTTAACGCTTTTATAGGCATATTAGTATTTACCTTAGATCCAGTTGAACCTCTTATGATTTTGGTCTTTAACGTAGCACTGCTAGAATTGCATGCAGAACAAATAATTCTGACCGATGAAAATGTACTGATGCCACAAACGCATCTCTGCACATAAACAAATAAACTATAATGACTTACTTTGATACAACTGATTTGCTTGAAAATTCAACCATTCTGATACCAACAATCACGACTTCACATTTTGAGCGTTGGAAAAATTACCTGTTTTTTTTTAAATTGCCATTTGTTTTTCTACAGACTAAAAATTAACTTTCAATGGTTTCTATCCTCTTGTCTGCGTAAACGTAGTACTTATACGTAGTGTGATGACATCATGTGATATAGCATAAAAATTAGATTGCAACAGAGTCAATTCGTGTCCTACTGTATCACCGATTGTCATAAGCAAATACCGACAGTTAATCCGCATTGGGCTATCTACGGTATTGACTCGAATTATTGTACGGGTTAATCCCGAAATATCCGAATCTCACTCCCTCGTCGTATAAACGAGGGAAAGAGTGATTGCAGGGGGTACGCAGGTGTAAGTGCGAAAGTAGGATGAGTCAAGTATGAACAGTAGCGTGTATGAGACAGAGATGTGTTCCAGAGAGGATATCACGCCTGTGGACGCGAGATGGATACCCTACTGCTACTAGGGCTATACGCCAGAAGCGTGGGAACAGGGAACGCCTAATTGCATAAATAATTCAACGCGACGAGCGCGAGAACCGTACTTGCAGGGATAGTACAGTAGTTATTGTTCGCGAGCATAACGAAGCGTCAATCCGTTATCCGTCGGTTATCGCAGTCGCGTTATGTATAACGGTGTCACCAAATGAGAGCTTCCTCTGTGCTTCAAAATCAGCCTATCGTGATTCCGTGATTCCGCAAAAAAAAAAAATTGCCCACTTTATACATAGAACTAAGTAAAAGCCTTACCCAAATTTTACTATCGCTGCAAACATATTTTGATAAACCATAAATCAACAACAAAAAATAACATGAAAATGAAATTCATTAAACCCCGAGTCGCTGAATCCATCAGCATCAAAATCAGGATAAACTACACTCCCCAAAAACCTCAATTTGCACGAAAATATTATTTCACTTGCCGACGAAATTATTCATCTGAAAAAAGTAGACATGACTCCGGTGCTAATAGATTCCTCGTACCAAATATAGTTGTAACGTACAATGAATTAATTTAAAGACTCACACAATATATTCTGTTCACTGAATACAGAATTTTTTCTTAACGACGACCTTGGCTGCTGAAAGACTGTTCCAATTATGATATATTTTCATTTTTCGTTTTCTTAACAATGGAGTGTTTTTTTTTTGTTCAATGTAAGTAGTAACATTTCACATGCGTGTGTGTGTTGTAGTTTAATTTTCACAATGTTATGCTGATTCGAGCCTCTTAAGTTCGGACAATTCTCCCG
This sequence comes from Ephialtes manifestator, assembly GCA_963970395.1. NCBI lineage: Eukaryota > Metazoa > Arthropoda > Insecta > Hymenoptera > Ichneumonidae > Ephialtes > Ephialtes manifestator. The sequence continues at coordinate 40,979,125 of OZ019968.1, read as the reverse complement.
TTGATCTCCCATACGACGTTCCACAGGACACACTGACAAAGAAGAATAACAATTCTCACATATACTTTTAACCATCAGAACAAACGGTCATATTGTTGCAAGCGCAGAGCAGAGGTATACCGAGAGAAATTTTTCCGGTGTTTGCTCGGGAGTTAGGTCAACGTGTCGCAAGAGTTTCACCAGCGAAGCGTAGTGAAAACATTGAAAACAAAAAGGAAAGACAAAGAGAACAAAAAAAAAGAGGGAGAAAGTGAAGGGAAACGAAGAGCAGAGAAGAGAGATAAAATATGAAGCCCTTGTTATAATAGAATTATAAAAACGTTCACCACAAATATGCGCGCTTCGAGGCAGACGCTTCAGTGCTTCCACATCTTTCTCTCTCCGTCATCCTCGCTCCTTTCGTCGACTGCCACTAACCTACACTGCTAAAATTTCTCTTCAACTCTTTCATTTTCCCCTTTCACTCTCTCCCTTTCATTCTCCTGCTTTTCCTCTGTCACGCCCGCACCTACCCTTGTTTTAGCCTCTGATCTCTAACGTCCACCACTCGGTCGGTTATGAGGGCGAAAATGGACGGACAATGGAAAACGCGCGCTTCCATGTGCAACAAAAACTAAACAGGTTGGTACGTATGTCTTCGCCTATCCCTTGTGTTCCCTGACCTGTGACTTGCATAACTCCCGTACCAACAAAAACGCATCATGAAAATTTACCCAGCACTTCAGTGTTCCTGCCCACACATTGGTTGGGGACTTAGCGAACCGTATGACGAGGCAAAATGCTCACGCATCCGTGGGTTATGGAGCAAATATAATGCCGTCCAACAAACCACTGTGTACGCATCTGCTGTTCACCTCTGAATTTCCATTTCCTAACTCTTTCTAGATTTAACGCATTTCTGCGTGCTTCGCCAACCGTTCGAAGTATGTGCCCTCGGTCAAAGAAGTTGAGTTTGTGAAATCTAATATGATATCGTGTGGTTGCCCATTTTGAGTAACATTTAATACCGTTTTACAATTATGATATCTGAAAAGGCAGCAATTTGTCTCTTTTAAATTTTCATAGTTCCTCATAAAATCACTCAAAGTTCTGCCCACTTTTTTTCTATATTTTAATGTAGGTACGTTAATACTCGCATACTCGAGTTTTGCCCGGAATTTCCGTGAATGCGTGTAATACCCGATTTCGCGGAGACCCGACATTTTTGGATGGCGGGTATTCAAAAGTATCCGAAACACGCAAGCTTGAATCAGATTGTGATGAATATATATACATATTTTTAATGCAAATTCGGGTCGTGCACATTGCTGACATATTTTACACCTTGTGCAAGACTTTCTCTATGAGGAGGCGAATATTTGTCAACATGCTTCCTCGTAAAAGTAATTTCATTAAAAAATTGAAAATGAATACGGAATTTGCAAGGCCTGACTCGAGTCCTTTTACATCCTTATAGCGGAAATTTCGTTTTCATGAAGTATTTTTTTTTCAATTTTTTCATGTCGATACACTTAAAATTGTCTGAAACGTCGACAAAAGTTGCCTACGAAAAACGCATGGTGATTCTTTGGGCAAATGCGTTACATAGATTTAAAAAGATATCTTCTAACTAAAGAACGGCTAGGATTATCAGAATGAAATTTGCGGGGTATGTGAAACAGTTACTAGCCTATCTAAATTAATTTAAACACGCTAACTCGTTCAGATTTTAAGCTACATATCTGGAAATTTCTTAATATGTGTAGTTACTAACAAGTTTGGTTGGTATTGCATTTGGGACAGAATCGACAATGCGGTTTAAGAGATATACATTTTTTTAAATTTGCTTCCTTCGATTTAACTCTTATAACTGAAGAAAGTCTAGAAATATTAAATTAGAACCTACCACAGGAGTGGCGTAGATACAACTTGTATTTTAGGGCAAATTTCATTAAAATTTAAGGAGTCATTCAAGTTCTACGAGATACAATGTTTTTCCAAAGCTGGAAAACCGCATGAACGACCTTACATCATGTAAATTACAAGTTTACAAAGTGAGAATTTATACATATATAATTTATACACTATCATTAAGGTTGATAGGATTTAAGTTAATCCGGCACTCATAGTGGGTATCAAAAGCTATAGAAGTATTTTTCGGATTCCACAAAGTGGAATCTTCTATTAAGACTCATACATTGAGAAAAAAAAATTTCAAATCTTTAGTTGGTATAATAAATATTTTGGTTACCAAAAATATATTTTAGACAACTGAATCTAATATTTATTGTAGAAAGTAAACATTTGGTTGTCAAACCGAAAAATTCGTGTACACAAGGGTGTACGCCAATTTTGTTTATTTTAACTTTTTTTTTCTCAGTGTAGACATAGCTTTGTAAAATTCGGGTAATATTGAGGAAACAATGTACAAGATTCTAGTAGTGTTAGTAGTAGTAGTAGTAGTAGTAGTACTATACTTGTTTATTGATAATATTCACAGTTTGCAAGACATATACGGTTAACATTCTATTGTAATATCGCAGAGTAATTAATACAAAATAAATATTGCTAATGGGCCACCGACTGAGGTCCTTCAGCCCGAGGTGTTTTTTTTACACTAAATAGAGTGTTTCGTTGTATAGATAATATAATTTGAATTTTCCTATTGTAGCGTAAGTTTCGTTGTGTATCCTTAACCTTCGTTGCACAAACGTTCTAAATTTTGGTATAGAGTGATTCTGGGAAACTTGCGGCTTGGTGTTTGGTGTTGCTCGCGCTTTATACAGAGTGATTCCAAGTTTCTATTTGATAGCGGTTTTAATAAATATTCATCATGCTTAAAGCCAACATTATGTGTATCGAAAACCGCCGAGTATCCGTCACCCAAAAAAGTTGGGTATTCGCGAAATCGGTTATTACCCACATTTATAGGTACTCGGGTAACCGCTTATATATAAATAAGCATGTGCCCTCGATAAATCAAGAAAACTAGTCAGTAAGTCATTTTTTGAACATACCATTAAATATCAAGAGTCGCGGTAACGACTCGACGCCAAGTTAAAAAAGAAATTAATGTTGCCTTCACACTACGATTTGTCTGTCTGATCTTGACTGGACGGGCTGTTACTCCTGACTTGACGGTCGCTACTGCTACTCTATTTATTCCGAAGGCGGCCACTCACGTCGGTGAATTGTCAAATTGTAACCCGAATTATATTTGACCACACGTCGACAACGAAAGATGTGTCAGCTTTAACATTTTTTATTATTTCTTATTTTACATCATGTTGATTTGACGTGAAGTATTAGACGGCTACTCACCGGACGAAAACAAGTGATCCAAAGCAGGAAAATAGAAGAAAGTATTTGTACAATACACAAGAATGAGAATACGAGGGATGGCAGTGGTAAACAGAGCAGAAAAGGCCAGGATGCTGAAAAGTCGTAGAGTTCTAGTGGAAAAATAGCGAATGCAGGAACGCGGAGGAGCATTTTCTATGGTAAATTCTAGCTCGCTGCGAACTGCCGTCCGATGTATTACCGCTATAGTGAACAGAACGTAATATACCCACAATCCTTTATTCTCTGTAGTCGGAGTGGACTCTCACTCTATGAAGCTTTCAGCGAAGCTGTTATAGCAACGTCGACGATCTAGATATCAGAGTGTGAGAGAGAAAGAAAAAGCATTCCCTCGTACATGCTTGCACGAACGACTCTATCAGTCGTGCGACAATTGTGCGAGCTTCTATGCTGCGACTGGAACGGAATGTAATGAGTCGATGGATGAGACAGAGACCGCGAATCATTGAGCTATTGATTTGCAATTTTTCAACAGAATATAGCTGCAAGTTCTTTTTTTAAATTAATTTGGAGTGTATGAATAACAAACCCGTGTAAATAACTTGAAAAATACAGGTTACAACCATCACCGCACTCCAATCATGAATTGAGTAATGCTCTTCTGTATGCGCATCCTTTACACTGTATCGATGAAAGCAATCAATGTAATGAATGAACATCATTTTTCCATAAATAGGCATTTTTTTTATGCATCATTCACCGCCATTTTCTCCACCAATGTTACTGGATACACCAAGGAAAAAGTTTTCATTAATTCCAAAGAAATGAGTGGATTAAATTATTTTTTTCATTGACTTTCAGGAAATGATTCTTTGCTTTCAATAAAACAGTGTATTTGAATTTCAAAGAAAGGGTTTCATTGATTCAAAAAAATAATTTCCTTGAAGGCACCTGATCTGCAAACGTTAACGCAATCATGTCAGTCGCGTTGAGTCATTAGTCGCGAGAAGTCGACAAAAATGGATAGGCAGGTGTGTTTATTGAAATAAATTATTTCTATAACCTTTTTGCATCTACACTGAGAGAAAAATCTGGTAATTAAAAAAATATATATAGTTAGACCGACGATAATCTAACTATAAAATATAATTCCCAGGAGGAACGTCTGTATTTTATGGTTATAGCAAATATAAGAAAATAGTTGGATGAACCATTAATATAATTCCCAGGACGAACGTCTCTATTTTATAGTTATAGCAAATATAATTATAGTAGCAAGCATTAAAATGACAATAGTTTCAACTATGCCGTTTCGTTGCATATACGATTTCAACATTTTTTTCCAATAACCTTGCAAGTATCGTTTATTCAACCATATCATCATCGCTTTAACCATAAAACATTGCAAGCCTTCCTATATTCGTTTTATCATGTGAAATCGTTAAATCAGCGATATGCTTTTCTCTCAGTGTAGTACGGCATGGAAAAACATTTTTTAAAGTAACCTCTGCCGTGCTCTCATTCCTTTAGCGACATGTCATTTTATAGATTACGTTTGTCATTTAGTGTCTCGAAGACGATTACTTTGAAATCAATAAATTAATTCAATGTCACTACATTTCATTGAATTTCTGATTATTCGAATAACATATAATATTAGCTTAAGTATATTATTTAATTGATTTCAAAGAAATGTTTTATAAGTTGGGATTTTGATGAAATTTCTTTGAATCAAGAAAAGTTTTTTTCTCGGTATACCCAGATCATTGTGACATAAAATAATCTATATTATTCTACTCCTACCACTGAAAAAGTGAACAAGTTTCTATAAATATGTATAAATATAAATTACCGAAGAATGAACAGCGATAATCTATTCTAACTCACTTCGAAGTACATTTAGTACCTGAAAACGAATAAATTACGAATGACCGATCGTATAACATCTGGGGACAATATGTTCCTGAATTTTCGCTGGTGTTGAGAATTCCTTCCATATGTGAAACCGAATGAATGTCTTCATCCATCAAGATCTCTCACGACACGCTAGCTAGCACGTACGCGTAAGGGGTTTCCCCGCGGACGAAGTAGAATGTAAACGGGAAAGACGATAACCGTCCTATCGCTCATTACAAGGGCCATAAAAGTCGTGAATTTCTCTCGTTCCCGGAGAAATTCGTCGTAGTCAGAGAAGTACCTGCTGAGAGAGAGGTTGAGGATATTTCGTTGACGACGTTTTCAACGTGCCAGTGCATCACGCTGCGTCAAGTCTATCTATGCCATTTTACATCTTTTCTTAAAATACAGAACGTTGATAGAGAAATATCTCAGAAAATATTATCCAAAGATCATTACAAGAATAAAACTTCCGACGCTGAGTATTCGCTCCATGCGACAGTGACTGTCAAAAAGACAACGCCCCTAATGTCAAAACGGTTTGAAACGAGTCCTTTTTGTGGTCAAATGACAGTAAATGCCAAAATTACACCGAGAGAAACGATTTCATTGACGCCAAAGAAATGGGTTGATTGATTTTTTTTCCATTGATTTTAATGAAATAGTTCATTTCAATTTCAAAGAGACCATTTCATTGCCTGTGAATAAACATTTACTTAGTTAGCATATAATAAAGAAACAGTTTCATTGTTTTAAAGAGACGTTTTCATTGATTCAAAGAAACGTTTCATTGATTTCTCTCTCGCACCTAACCTCACTTTTTTGTTTACCCGATCTCCCGAACGAACGGCTTCGAGTTTCGAGGAGTCCGAAGCTTAGCCTATTTCTGCCGTACTTCCTTACATACTCACAAAATTTGAGCTTTATCTGCCGCGTACTTCAAGAAAAAATAGGTTTCGAAATTTTGAGCTGGTAAGAAGAAGGTTTCATTGAATCAGACACGATATCTTTGAAATCAATGAAAAAGGTTCATTGGTTTAAAGAAATGTTTCTTCGAATCAATGTCAATACTTTTCATTGAGTTTGAAATCATTCAAAGAAAATATAGTAATGAAATTCAAGTATTTCATTTCATTGGCAAAGATTTCCGTGAATCAATGAAACTTTTTCTCTCGGTGTACAAGAGATAATCAGAGTACATCTCAACACCCTCGGAATAAAGGGTGACACTATCTCCTTAAAAGTAATGTCTCATTATATCCATGAAATGAATATCAACAGCTTTATATCTTTAGAAAAAATTGGAACATAACGAAAATCTTTATTTCTTCAAATTCTCTACGTGTTTTACCATGAACTTTCGTTTTTTCTTACTCATTCATTTTTCTGTAGTGGAATAAATTCAACTTATATTCCGAGGACCCTATTGCGCTTCCCTTTCTGTCTCTCTTTGACGGTCTCGTGTTCGTTTTTGAAGTGGCAACGCTTTCAGGTGGGTGCGTCTCGTTGTTGCCGACCAGTTTTCCTATCACAGGTCTAGCGGGCGGGGAATATCGTGAAAGGCAGACGACATCGTTTTCTCTGACAAGTTATCGCACCTTGGACCTGCGAACGACGGGACGAGGACAGCCAGTTATTTCGAAAGGATAAATCCGATTCCGCGTGGTTGGAGAGAACCGGAGCTGCTGAGCAAAAGTAGTCTCAGCGGCCAGTAACAGTAGTGGCAAAGCACGTCGTACCCCGCACCCTTTTGCTACCGATTCTACCTTTGCCTGTAGCAACGCTACTACCACTACCACTTCTTCAATACGTCGGGTTTCCATCTCGTGAACTCGCTCTCTTTTGCTGCAGAGTAATGCCACGAGTCTCCCAATCGTCCGTACGTCGATGACAATGACGGGAATAAAGCGAACAATATCGATATGCGACAAGGATGCACGCTCGCTACTTTGGTGACCGGCAAATACAACCAGAATGCTTCAGCCATAGAACTCCATCTCTTTTCCTGCGGTATGAAGTTTTTATATAAAAATATCATTAGCAGCACAAAAATGTTCTCGAAAAGAGCAACGGAACATCCGAAAATTCAGTGAAATGATCAAATTAAAAATTGCAAGATTCCTATTTGACATTTATTGAAATTTATGAACAAAAATGTTCAAAAGAACGTAACTGCCCACCTGAAAATTGAATGAAGTGGCGAAAAGTGTCCCACAAAAATACCTTACGGGAACTTCGGTGAAAAGGCCAGAATGTGGAGAGTCTTTAGTTTTTATCGAAATCCAAAAATAGAACCATCTAAGTATTGGGAAATGTAAAAATGTACTGGGATGTTAATATCAGCATCACCCTATTAGTCGAAATGTTAACCATTAATAGCGGAACACGTGGATTACAATTAGTTTACGAGATTCAAAAATTTCTATTATGTAATTCGTATAAGCTCAGTGTCAGTTTCCTACCTACACTTATCTTAAGACGGAATGATTGTGGAATTAACCTGAGCGTACCCAGCAGAGCAGGAGAAAGGATGAAGTATTGCTTGGTAAACCTGATTGGTCCTTCACATAGCTTACTTGCCCCACATTACGTACGATATATGAGAACCCAACCCTACTTTGCTTTACGCGCCTACCTTGCTTGTAAACCGAGAAAGGCGTCAGAAAGATGAAGACACTATACACAACTATCACGTTCTCACTGTCACGGTTCAGCCTAAGCTGTACAGCACGTAAACAAGGTAAATGGGTTGGCCATTATACGAAGCTCAGATGTGGTGATAATGAACATATAAAGTCGTTGCTGCTTATACACGTAGACTAAAAATAACGAAAAAACAACATATAAATCGCGTAACGAGAACATGAAGGCTTAAATATTATAGTCATTAAAAATTCTCAGCTCCGCGAACAAAGGGCGTGAAAAACTAAGCTATGGCGCTCCTACGACTTTTATGATGCTGCATTGTGTGTTCATAATTACTCCGCAGAATTTAGCGACTCAGTTCCCTCGTTCTCGGTCATTCTGATACGCATACTTCCACTACCGGTGTGCCCGGTACTAGTGAGTTGTTAGGGCAGAGTGATCGAATCGTGTTGCAATTCAGTGGTTGGCTGTAGAACCTGCGTTGAAGTTATGCGATTACTCACAGCAGCTAGAGAATCTACTCGAAAGGTTGAACTATACGAGTGTAGCGGAAGTTCCGGTTTCGACACGATGAAATTCACCAGACGTTTCTGTATAACCGTACTTTGAAGTTACCTTCAGTACCAGACTGGAAGTATCACTCTCGAATCGGACTGGGCAGCTGTACAAAGTTCCTGTTGGAAAAAATGAATGAGTACAAGTTGCCGGTTAACATAACGCAGTGAAAAAAACAACGCTCGCAGTTTTATACTAAAACAATGTTATAAAATTATAATTCTCGTTATTAAAGTCAACCGAGCTTACCAAAAGCGGGAAAATAATAGTGCAATACACTTGCGTAATGAAGGAGCCGACGTCAAAGTATATCGAACAATTTGTGACGTTGTGAAAAACTAGGCATTTATTTTTATGGGAACGTCAATAATCAATACAAAACAAAATGAAAAAAACGAAATCACACAAATGTGACAAAGTCAGGACCGAAGATGATGAAGTATTTTTTGCTAAGTGGAACTCCCCTGCTCAGCGTTGCGATAATTATTTTTCGCGGAACGGTATTTGGAGCCCACGCTAATAATGATGTGGATTCGTTTATAAGAAAGTAACATTCTGGCTCACACACGAGCATTGGCGCATAAATCGTTCAAACAGTAAGCATGTGAGAGTATTTCAAAAATATGACCTCAGGAAAAGCATATATATATTGACCCGTAAGTCAAACAATGTATCCAAAATGTATTCTAAAAGCATAGAGATGTCCGAATTTCACCTATTTCCGGCCGTTCCATCGCCCCTCGTTTTACTTTACACGAACAGTGCAAATGACAGGCCGGATGTCGAAAACATCGAACTCTGTTTCCTGCCATCATCTACAAAACCACATGCCCGGCAATGTGCGAAACGGAAATTCAGAAACTGGAAGTCCAACATCGACTGCAGGAGCGAACAAGGGACCAAGACAAGAGGGGCGAAGTACCAAGAAAAACCACAACCCGACGAGCGGCCTCCACTGCGACCAAAATAAGCCAACCGCTTAATGAACGTCACGCCTGAATGACATTTAATTCTCGCAAGAATTCAACTTTGAAGCGAGAACTGTAGAGTTAGGGGATGGCGAGGCAGGTTGTGACGTCCGAGAGGGTTGCAGAAATCGTACGAGACTCCAACGCAAAAAGCTAATTGCATAACTCCTCCGACTGGTGCACGCTGGTCGGCTCGCGAGTCACTGGCTTCCGGGGCCGCTTCACCGATAATTAAATTCACTTTTTAGCGTTTAGGAGTTCGATTGAACTATCCGCGAGGCCGCAAGAGCCCTCGAGCTTTATCGCGCGACCAGTTAGCCTATGTGGCTACAGTGTAGCAGCGGTTGGTACCGCAGCTGCGCTGTTCAGACTGTTGAGTGGCCTTTCACCAGTCACGATGCCTCGGGTTGCCCGTGTGCGTGAGTTTGAGAGAGTCAAAGGTCGGACCGTGGTTCTCCCGGCAGTTTCGAGTTCGATCTTCCGGACTATTGGGCTCCGAGTCACGATGCTACAACCGAACCGCGGGGCTTGCAACTAGAAAGGGAGGCTTTGACGGCGCGAGGATCGCGGTAGTAAGCGACGGGCTTCAACTCCCCTTCAATGCCACTCTCACGATATCGCAGCTCATCGACTCCCATTTGTCGTCACGCGAGCTTCCGTCCCTATCCCTTTAACTCTACCGTCACACGAGCTTTGTGGTCATTAAGAGTCCGCGACAGACTCGGTTGGGCTTCCGGAGTAATCGCAATATTTACCTAAACATTTGTCAACAGGGGAACGTCGATGAAACACATATAGACAACATTTAGATTATTTTTTAAAGTGTGTCAAAATGTTTAATGGTGCACTCAGAAAAAGGTTTGGTTAGAACTACCAAAAACTTGGTTAAAAATTATACCAAGAAAAAATTAATACACTGAAATAAAAATGTCATTGATTCGATAAATCCATCGTTTGCTGGCAGCCAAAAAAAAAAGTTTTTTTGAATTAACTCTAGTTCTTATTCGTTCAATCCCATTCAACATTTAAATAATAAAATACTGTTTAGCTTATTTTAGCGTTATTATTTCGATCTCCTATGGAATTGGAGGATTTAGAATTCAAATTAAGTTGATAACGCGTGTTTTTGGCAGTCCGCAAACGATGGATTTATTGAATCAATGACATTTTTTTTCAATGTGGGCACGTCAAAGTTATTGGTTGACATAACCAAGGATTTGGTGAGACAATCAAGTTTTTACTACCCCTAACCAATAACTTAATTGGGCCCGCCAATTTTTTCTTGGTAAAACTTTCAACCAAAATTCGACCCGTGCAGAAATATAGTTGGGGCTTCAACTTGGCCCTTTCTAGATTGCCCTAATTGTAGTAGGGGCCCTACTAGGTTAGTCACGCTTGAAAGTACTACCCTTTAGAGGCTCAATATGGGCGACCCTAGTGAGGGTTTCACATTTAAGCCTGATTAGGCCCCGAAGTTTGTCGTGGCCGCCTCTGTTGAGCCTAGTAGGGTTCTCGAGTAGATTCTCTATTGTGGATGCCACATTTATATCTAAAAAGGCCCCTTATTTAATCGCGGCTGCCCGAACTAATTTCTGCACAGGTAGTAAGCCTAACCAAGCCTTTTTCTCATTGTATTTACTTCGTTACACTGACTGAATCATTCTTCTGATAGTGGGGATGTCGATTTCTTTACTTGCGCGCTGACTCCAGTACCTCTAGGAAATTTAAGGCCAACGACCAATGTTGAAAATACTGGGTATATGCTTACTATCTTTTATTTTTGTTTTGTCACGCGTGATATACGTTTTCTAACATTTCTTGTCTGTGTCCTTCGCCACGGCAGGTACTTCCCGAGACCTCCTTAAGCTCCTTTTATCTTCTTACATACACTTTTCTCAATTCCGACGCAAAGAATAATGTTCACGGAAACTGGTGCAGAGGGCGTCACGTAGCTTCAAGCTGTCTCGTCAACGTGTTAATAATTGCCGTGTAACGAGAAGGGGTCTGCCCCACTGGTCTACGTTAAGGTATGAGAGCTGCAAGACGGAGGGTGACAAGGGGCCGCGGTGAAGGAGTGGTGAAAGCAGAAAAAGGCAAAAGGCAGTGGCAAAAGACGCAGGGCTGCTGATGGTGAAGCTCTCGCGCAATTTCGCGACGAAAAAAAATGACGGGAATTACTTACCATGTCGGACGGGAAAGATATCCGGTTTCTAACGAGATCGAGAGACTCTCGTGTTCTCGCGAAGAAAGAAGTGAAAAATGAAGGTAGATGGGTCTTGCGCCGGTGAAAACGTCGACAGAGCGGGCGGGAGATGCGCACCTTCGTTACTTTTCGTCGGTATACGTGTATACGATGTAACCTTGTGTGTACCAGTAGATAATACCCGTGTGTATTATTACCGTGCGAAAGTCGGAAAGGAAAGGGGAGATGTACAAAAAAAAGGATTCTACAAGAGAACAAAAAAAGTGAGCTAAGGAAAAATATACGTACAGTTAGGGTGAACGACGCAGTGGAAAATTCGAAGAAAACGAAAGATGAGAGAAAAAATATATATGGCAATGCGGGAGAAAAAATAAATAAGTCACGTGGTTCGTAGAAGAAGAAAAACAAACGGAAAAGAGAAAAGACTTGGGGTGAAGACTGAGCGATAGTCATGTTGCAACGGCAGCGAAGTTGCGCGACAGATACACATATGTACACTAACCGTGTCCTCAATCCCTTGCTACGGACATTGACTAAAGGCACCGCGCGTCCTGGGCAGAAATTGTACTTTACACTTCCTGTTACATCCTGGCTTTCTTCTAGCTTTAATTAATTATTGTTTTTCATACATCTATTTTAATATTCATAAGATCGGAAAATTCTCTTTTTTTCGATATCAAGTTTCGAATTGTCCGCTGCCAAATCTTTTAAAAAATCTGTTTTTCAATGAAATAAATGCTTTTTGATTCGCAAACTTTATTATAACACAAATAAAAGCGCGGGCGTCTTTTCCTCGCTTTCAACGCTCCGCCATCTTGGCTCGAAGTCTCTCGAAGATTCTCGATCTTCTCTCTCGAAGCATAGGGCGCGCTGCCGTCAGTACATAGGGTACGCTGTCGGTAAAGCGCGGTTTTCTTTTTTCTCAAATAGTATAACAACATATAACAAAATCATATTTGCGATTATTCACATCGAGCCCCATGATAAGCCACAAAACTTACATTTTCCCAAATACAGCAATTTTACATCATCCGTCATTACAAGTATTATTTTGACTCGCCATTTCTTCATATATGTTTTTGTCCATCGATCTTCTTAGGGGTAAAAGCGCTCTCTTCCTCGTTCCGTGGTCTCGAAGTCTCTCACTCAGCGCCGGAACGCGTCTAAGTAAGCGTTAGCTGATTGTAAACAACGAGCGAAAAGTCGTAGGTCGTACGTCCTGTATGTGGAGCTTCGTCATTGCTTGTCGGTTTTTCCGCCAGCCACAATATTCAGCACCGGGAATCAAACCCAAAAACCTTAATCATAAAGTTTCCGGTCAGAAAATCCAACCTACATTTTTTTTTTCTTCAAGATATCTAATTTTGTCCTTCACTAGCGTTCTCAAGTCGCATATATATTCTACCTAAATAAATTCTGGTTGCAAGCCTTTTTACCATGATTTTAAAAAAAAGTTATTTTTTTCCGTTTCTGATTCCAGAATTGACAGATCCGACTTCCGGTCGGAAAATCCAACCTACATTTTTTTTTCTTCAAGATGAAATTGATTAAAGTTTTCACATTGACCCACGCTGATAGTTGAAGCTGCACTTTTTACTCTCTCCGGTGGGTTCTGAACCACCAGAGAGAGCGCATCAAAAACTGCATAGAAAAATTGTACTGTACCACTATGCCATGCCTCTCTATGCGTTCGCCAATTCTTATATTGTGAATACATTAACTTTGATTATCAGATGACGTTCAATATCTTAAATTCAGGCGCTGTTTATCTGCTGAACTTCAAAACTACGAAGTCTCCGCGCTTGACGACCGTGATTTTAAAAGTTGTAAGAATTGGCTACATCCCACGCGCGACCATCGACTCTGGAATCACAATATATATTCCACCTTAGCGACAGAAGAATTAGTGCGTCAGACGAAGTAACTTGGTAAAATTCTGTATGTGGAGCTTCGTCGTTGCTTGTCGGTTTTTCCGCCAGCCACAATATTCAGCACCGGGAATCAAACCCAAAAACCTTAATCATAAGGTTTCCGGGCAGAAAATCCAACCTACATTTTTTTTTCTTCAAGATATCGAATTTTGTCCTTCACTATCGTTCTCAAGTCGCATATATATTCTACCTAAATAAATTCCGGTTGCAAGCCTTTTTACCATGATTTAAAAAAATAAGTTATTTTTTTCCGTTTCTGGTTCCAGAATTGACAGATCCGACTTCCGGTCGGAGAATCCAACCTACATTTTTTTTTTCTTCAAGATGAAATTGATTAAAGTTTTCACATTGACCCACGCAGATAGTTGAAGCTGCACTTTTTACTCTCTCCGGTGGCTTCCGAACCACCAGAGAGAGCGCATAAAAAACTGCATAGAAAAATTGTACTGTACCATTATGCCATGCATCTCTATGCGTTCGCCAATACTTATATTGTGAATACATTGACTTTGATTATCAGATGACGTTCAATATCTTAAATTCAGGCGCTGTTTATCTGCTGAACTTCAAAACTACGAAGTCTCCGCGCTTGACGACCATGATTTTAAAAGTTGTAAGGATTGGCTATATCCCACGCGCGGCCATCGACTCTGGAACCACAATATATATTCCACCTTAGCGACAGAAAAATTAGTGCGTCAGACGAAGCAACTTGGTAAAATTCTGTATGTGGAGCTTCGTCGTTGCTTGTCGGTTTTTCCGCCAGCCACAATATTCAACACCGGGAATCAAACCCAAAAACCTTAATCATAAAGTTTCCGGACAGAAAATCCAACCTACATTTTTTTTTCTTCAAGATATCGAATTTTGTCCTTCACTATCGTTCTCAAGTCGCATATATATTCTACCTAAATAAATTCCGGTTGCAAGCCTTTTTACCATGATTTAAAAAAAAAGTTATTTTTTTCCGTTTCTGATTCCAGAATTGACAGATCCGACTTCCGGTCGGAAAATCCAACCTACATTTTTTTTTCTTCAAGATGAAATTGATTAAAGTTTTCACATTGACCCACGCCGATAGTTGAAGCTGCACTTTTTACTCTCTCCGGTGGGTTCTGAACCACCAGTGAGAGCGCTTAAAAAACTGCATAGAAAAATTGTACTGTACCACTATGCCATGCCTCTCTATGCGTTCGCCAATTCTTATATTGTGAATACATTGACTTTGATTATCAGATGACGTTCAATATCTTAAATTCAGGCGCTGTTTATCTGCTGAACTTCAAAACTACGAAGTCTCCGCGCTTGACGACCGTGATTTTAAAAGTTGTAAGAATTGGCTACATCCCACGCGCGGCCATCGACTCTGGAATCACAATATATATTCCACCTTAGCGACAGAAGAATTAGTGCGTCAGACGAAGCAACTTGCTAAAATTCTGTATGTGGAGCTTCGTCGTTGCTTGTCGGTTTTTCCGCCAGCCACAATATTCAGCACCGGGAATCAAACCCAAAAACCTTAATCATAAGGTTTCCGGTCAGAAAATCCAACCTACATTTTTTTTTCTTCAAGATATCGAATTTTGTCCTTCACTATCGTTCTCAAGTCGCATATATATTCTACCTAAATAAATTCCGGTTGCAAGCCTTTTTACCATGATTGAAAAAAATAAGTTATTTTTTTCCGTTTCTGGTTCCAGAATTGACAGATCCGACTTCCGGTCGGAGAATCCAACCTACATTTTTTTTTCTTCAAGATGAAATTGATTAAAGTTTTCACATTGACCCACGCCGATAGTTGAAGCTGCACTTTTTACTCTCTCCGGTGGGTTCTGAACCACCAGTGAGAGCGCTTAAAAAACTGCATAGAAAAATTGTACTGTACCACTATGCCATGCCTCTCTATGCGTTCGCCAATTCTTATATTATGAATACATTGACTTTGATTATCAGATGACGTTCAATATCTTAAATTCAGGCGCTGTTTATCTGCTGAACTTCAAAACTACGAAGTCTCCGCGCTTGACGACCGTGATTTTAAAAGTTGTAAGAATTGGCTACATCCCACGCGCGGCCATCGACTCTGGAATCACAATATATATTCCACCTTAGCGACAGAAGAATTAGTGCGTCAGACGAAGTAACTTGGTAAAATTCTGAGAGCTTGTAACGTAAAAACGCAATATTAAAATATTACTTTATCTCGGTAGACTCCCTGTAGGCGTTCACGTGGGTAGGGACTACAAACTGATGGCGACTCTCGCGCTTCCGGCAGTAGATGTATTGTGTGGGGTAAACTCCGGAGCTTCAACAGCAGGAAAATATCGCAAATGGCAGCAATGTATACACTAAGAGCAAACAAACTTCTTTAGCATGAACGTACGCCATGAGCATTAAGCAAAAAGGATTCACATTGGAATTTAATGTAAAATGCAACAAATTTGAATACAAACTGATGTACTTTAAATTGAATAAATAATTTTCCATAAAAAATGCTTGATATTCTTGCTTGAAACTCTTGGAAATTTTGTTTTTCTTTTCGCAAAGGTACAAAAATGTGCTATGCGAATTTATAAAGGATTCTTTTTTATATCACGGTAAGAGGGTAAGCACCGAATTATAAAAAGTGTTACTGCGCGCTCACGGAAAAGAAGTGCCTTGAATTTGTATGTCCGGCTGGTCCGTTGCTATCCGTGCGACGGGGCGAACTCTCGGCATGCATTAGTAGTGCAGGATATATATCTACATAGGACTGGTAGTACAGATGCACCCCCAGTATATATTCTGGGACTTTCTGCGATGTCAGCTATGTATAAAATATACTCAAGTATAGCGAACACCGGCGGAAACCACGACACAGAAGCAGACTCGCGAATATTTTTCTCCTGTGACCCGTAGGGCGCACCTGTGGCGAGCGGCATGCGTTTAATCCGGCACTCCGACCGACCGGTAAACTCTCGTTCCCGTGGGGGTGTCGTTCTCATGAGAATGAGCCGGCAGGACGACCACTAAGACTCACCTCAGGATATGCTTGGAGAAATTCGCGGAAAAGTCACACTGAGAGGAAGAGTTTGTTAACAGTTAACAAATCAAGTGTTAAATATGACGAAATGAACCATTTAGATATTCTTATTGAATCTCAGTTGAGCTAAATAACATTGAATTGCCCCAAATGAACCTCGCTGATGTCTGTTAATAGTTAAGAAATCTTATTTGGCTCAATATACATTTAGTACCAACGACGAAATGGTTCGTTTCGCCATATTTAACAGTTAACAAATCAAGTGTTAAATATGGCGAAATTAACCATTTAGTTATTCTTATTGAATCTCAGTTGAACTAAATAAAATTGAATTGCCCCAAATGAAGCTCGCTGATGTTTGTTAATAGTTAAGAAATCTTATTTGGCTCAACATACATTTAGTACCAACGACGAAATGATTCGTTTCGCCATATTTAACAGTTAACAAATCAAGTGTTAAATATGGCGAAATTAACCATTTAATTATTCTTATTGAATCTCAGTTGAACTAAATAACATTGAATTGCCCCAAATGAAGCTCGCTGATGTTTGTTAATAGTTAAGAAATCTTATTTGGCTCAACATACATTTAGTACCAACGACGAAATGATTCGTTTCGCCATATTTAACAGTTACCAAATCAAGTGTTAAATATGGAAAATGAACCATTTAATTATTCTTATTGAATCTCAGTTTAGCTAAATAACATTGAATTGCCCCAAATGAAGCTCGCTGATGTTTGTTAATAGTTAAGAAATCTTATTTGGGTCAACATACATTTAGTACCAACGACGAAATGATTCGTTTCGCCATATTTAACAGTTAACAAATCAAGTGTTAAATATGGAAAATGAAGCATTTAATTATTCTTATTGAATCTCAGTTGAGCTAAATACCATCGAATTCTCCCAAATGAACATCGCTGACATTTGTTAATAGTTAATAAATCTTATTTGGCTCAACATACATTTAGTACCGATAACTAAATGGTTCGTTTCCTCATATTTAACAATTGATTCGTTAACTATTAACAAATTCTTCTCTCAGTGTGCATTATGGGCTATATAAAATGTTTGCTTACGAAAAAAACTGGTGTATTAAAATGGTCTGTATAAAATGGAATATATGCAGTAGTCTAAGTCTAAAAAATGGAGAGTTTGGCTGATATCGAGAGCACACACGGTGCTAGGAGCTGCTAGGTTTTTTTTTACGATCCATGCAGTGACTCGCTGAAATGATATTTCACTAAATATGATGATTATTCGAAAGTAATGAGAAATTAAATTTATTCGAAGCCTTTGAGCAAATCTATATAAAAATTCAGCCCCCATAAGCGGTGAAATACTCCCGAAAATTTCATCAGTGACAAAATCCATTTACGGTCTATGTCGACTACATTTTCATTTGTCGACGAATGATTACAATTTTGTTTGATGAAAAATTGTTTGTTAAACAATTATTTGCATGGATTGATCGATACATGTTTGAAGAAACCAACAATTTTTGGTGAACTAACTACAAATTTTGTCGAACGTTGGAAAACGCTAATTTAGTCCACCAAACTATTTTTTTGTTCATGCTTTATTCATGCTCTGATTGTTCGCGGCCAGATACTAGAACTCGAACCAAACTCGTGTTCCATCAATTTGACAGTTCTGTTAGAATTGCCAGGGACACGTGACCATCTAGTCCTAGCAATTATTTAAAAAAAGAATGATTTCGGTGCTTAAACAAAAAATTATTAAGAAAAAGTACGGCAAGGCAAAAAATAACAGGAAATAAAGTAGATGGAATGTGTATATTTTATTTCTATTGTTTTTAACAGTATGTTAATTCCTCTATAATCTGTAGACCATAGAGGGGACATAAGCCACTAATCGGAATCTCATGTTTGACATTTAAATTGAAGAAAAAAAAGTAATGCACTAAAAAATCATGTAACGGAAACTTTCTGACAAACCTTTCTGACTTTCTGACACCATAATGCCATAATAATGATTTCGACGGCATCAGCTCAAATAATTTTGTTTCGCAGTGTATTCATTAATTTATTATAACCTCTAGTTTCATCCTCACATTACATAGAGAAGTGCAATGTTTTTTATCCCCAATGAAAAACCACTAGATTTCCTCTTTAGTGCGTGATCACACAAAATATGTGGAATTTTTGCATGGCCTTACAATTTTTGGTATCTCGAACTGCATTGTAAAAAATGAGACTCTGATAGCTATATTCCATCAACCGCATTGCTTACATAACTTCATCTTCACTTTCTTTACTTGCTATCGAAAATGATTGCGTTTTTTGTCATAGAAACGTCATAGCGTTTTTATTTTATGAAAACCTCACTAATAGCTTTAAAAATAGCAGTTGAAATGATCATGAAGGAAAATTCATCGTAGCAGAGAACGATAGCCGATTTTCGTGAAGCTCATCAATACAGCTCTAGTATCATAGAGATTCTATAGAAGCGTAACGTGAGTGAGGTAACGTTACACAGCCCCGAAGGCTTAATTGCCCAAGTCACGCGTGAGTGTGTCCAATCAGCGGAGCACTGATGATGAGCCGGAACTGCTGGTGGAGAGCTTTTCCCATGCTCCAGGTAGTGGCTGTCGAGGACGGATCGGCAGTCACGTGGACCATACCAAGCTTGCGGTCTTTTAGTCGGTAATTCAGGAGCGTTTCCGAATACGATTCGTTCATCTAAAGGATTCTTCTTCAACCAAACAGCTTCCGGCCAGTAGTCCGCTGAAAATGAATTCCCATGAACGGAACATGTCGATTAACGTAATTAAACGAACCCCAATAGGTAAATCTAGGGCTACATTATTAACGGTTACGATTTCTCCGAAGCGCAACTTTAATTTTTATGTAACTCGCGTAGGTCGGTTATAATTTGCATATCAATGGTGATTTCCGTTCGTGATATAGGAAATAACAAACCATACATCAATATGCTGGAAATTTTCGATTAAAAAGTAATTACATTGAAGGTAATTGATCGATCTCTGAATGTCGGTCATGTGAACTTTCGCGACGGATTTTTCGATGACGCGATCGACAAGATCAGAGGCTATTTACTTAATAATTTATCCTCCCATTTTAAATATACTGAGATAATCCCCATAAACAGGAACGTTCTTTTATTTGCAAGATTTTTTGCGAAACAATTTTTCGAACTGACCAAAATTATCTTCTAAATCCACGGAATTTTCTCCAGAGTTTACAAAAATTGTAGAATCTGCAGACGAGACGAGACAGATAGACAGATCTGTGACGAGATCGTCACATGCAGTCAGAACGGCATGTGACGATCTCGTCACCCCCTCGCCCTCCATCCCTCCTGTCTCTCTGACTCCCAGCGTAGCAAAAAAAGTATTACTCTAATCTGTCGATTTATTTATATTTATAATACGTATAATTGAACAACAGTCGCGAATTCCGAGAAAAGCCAAAATAATCTTAATCAAGAACCGCCCAGTTCCCGTGTAGAAAAATAGTTGGGGCTCTGACTTGGCCCTTTCTAGTTTGCCCCAATTCTATTCGGGGCCCTACTAGGCTAGTCACGCTTGAAGTACGGGGCCTTTAGAGGCTCAACATGGGCGACCCTAGTGAGGGTTCCACATTTAAGCCTGACTAGGCCCCGAAGTTTCTCGTGGCCGCCTCTGTTGAGTCTAGTAGGGTTCTAGAGTAGATTCCCTATTGTTGACGCCACGTTTATACCTAAAAAGGCCCCTTATTTAATCGCGGCTGCCCGAACTAATTTCTGCACGGGTTATATCCTACCAAAAATTTTATAAACAATTGTGAACCACCCTGGTAAGGGGACCACATGGTTCAACTGAAAAGTACAAAATAATAATTGTGTAATCGTAAAAAAATCGCTGCTTCTATCTGATGAACGCCTTTTGACAGCAACATATAGCATAGGCTGCCAATAGCTGTTGATGTTCGGGAACACTGTCGCTTGTTCGTTCCCTCGATGTACGTTACCATCGCTACACACTGAGAGCATCATCGAGCTTCCCACTTACCCAAGCCGGATAATTGAAAATTAACCAACCAACGGTCTATCCATCTGGGCGCCACCCTCTAATCACAGCCGGTGCCACACTTGGATCTCGTTCGCAGTGGCATTCCCTCTACCGCATCATCTCTCTCAAATTCTCTGTCTCATCCGATCCTCAACGCGTATTGGTATCTCGGTTGCTCGCGTACTAAACCGCCACACACAGTTTCCACCACGGACGGAGCTCTCTACTCGTCCTGCACTCACTCTCCCTCTCGTTAACTCGATCCTATACATGGCGAACGCTAATAAGTAATCGGCCACGTCCGCACGGCCGGTCGCTCGGCTACCCGTAATCTGGCCTCGTTGCGTTCCTACACTGGCCGTACGTGATGCCTACCTCTGATATAACGCTCGGATTCACTGGGCGGGCTCGACGAGACACGAGGAAAAAAGAAATCCTTGATGAATCCGTGATGAATCCGTCATGGTGGTCTCTTTGATACGTTCACTCAGCAGCTCATGATGTTGCAAATGAGCGACAGGCGGAAAGAGATCAGAGCATAATAAAGATATATGTTCGCACTTACTTCCAGAGCTCTGATACTTTTCCACAGCTTATCGTATATCACGTTTGCTTACGTGTCAACACTGGAAAAATAGTTCTCCTTTTTTTTAACGATACCCGTATTGATTTCAAGATGTTGCCTGATCAATATGCATCAACATGTGCAATTTCTTAGATTATTTTTCCCATTGGAATTTCAGCCAATAGAAACGGCGCATTTGGCCTCATGTGGGGGAACCTAGTCGATTTTATTTCGGATATTTTTCGGATATTTCCTAACAAGTTGCTAAGCAATAAAAACAGTTTCTAAACAACTTTTAACCTGAGAATTCTTCACATCCGTCAAACTTCTAACGAGAACTGGAACGTGATCTGAAGAATGAGCCGAAATTCCGATGGAAAAAATAACCCGACAAATACCCCTCGAGCTTCAAAATTAATCGTGTATTTCCCAAACTTCCCTGCATACACACAATCGTGTCAAGTTTTGTAGAAAATTCCCTCGCGCGAGCGCTCGGGATTTTTTAACCTGCAAAACTTGACACTCTTGTTTGTTTGCAACGAAGTTATCGGGAAATACCCGATAATTTTGAAGCTCTTGGGGTATTAGTACTGAGAATTTTACTACAATAGAACCTCGACTATCCGAAATCCCATAATTTGAATACTCGTTTTTTCGAACGGTGATTTACGGTATTCAAACACTACTAAAAGAGTAGAAAAAAGGCCAATCTCTTAATATCATCCACACGTGAAGGAACGTATCCTACGCATTGCAAAGAACTTAGAGAGCTTCGATTTTATGATCCGTTCCCGACTTGTTCATGAAATAAAAGTCTTACTGTAAGTAGGTTATATTCAACATATGATACACCATGGGCCATGGTGTATGTGCCATGGTGTGAAATACTCCATATATATGGAGTATTTCATATTTGTTCATCGTGTCATGGTTGGACAAATTCTTCTAGTACCATTCTAGATCCGGCGTAAAAATGATGTGAGGTCCAGGATGGAATCCAGGACAGAACCCAGGATGGAGGTGTGCAGGTTGGATTCTGGTCAATTCAGGATGAAGTCTGGGCTGTGCAGGTTGGATTCTGGGTAATCCAGGATGAAATCTGGGCTGTGTAGGTTGGATTCTGAGCAATCCAGGATGAAGTCTGGGCAGTCCAGGATGAAGTCCAAGTGGACAATGGGATCGGATTAAAATCCACTCTCAATTCTAGACTACACTCTAAAAACCAATCGTGTTGCAAGTGTGTTGTTTCCTATCTTTTACATTGTGACGAGTTTTTACATACATACAGGCATCTATCTCTTAGATATCATTTACCATGTAACTGCCAACACGTTTGAAATTGTGTAAAAATTCGTCCCAATGTGAAAGATAGGAAACAACACACTTGCAACACGATTGGTTTTTAGAGTGTACCCATTCCCCATCCCGGACTGCCCATCCTGGACACATAATTTTTACGCGGAATGTTACCACCATACATTTCTATCTATATCCATACACACGTCTCCCAAGCTGGAACACTTGAATCTCGAGGGAACAGTAAGGTGCCCTCAATTCGACGCACCAAGACGATTGAACTATTCTATACGCACCCTACATCCGAGAGGATAAGAGAGGCGCGTAATCGACTTTCGCACAAACGAAACTTTGACCCTATGCGGCAGAGAAACCCAAAGGTTATCCTCTGTCGGACATACGGGCCAAAAGTCGAGAAGCTAATACGCCGAGATTGTTTCGACCTTCCTCTTGTAGCTTGCACGCGGCTATTTACCGTTCGGGGTATCTAGCCAGTTTTCTGGTTTCTGAGTTTATTGATCGCGTGATAACCCTCTGGCAGGATTATCGGTGCACGATGGAGCTACGTCGTGGTTTATAGTAGAGCAGTAGAGACTGCGGCATGATGCGTATACCAATTTAGCGTGACTGAAGGCTAACGCGAATATTTTTTTATCGCTTCAACCCCCCCCCCCCCCCCCCCCCATCTATCGCTCTCCTTTCTCCTATACCCCCATTCCCTGCCCTGTTGCTCCACAGTATACAGCTTTCGTTTCGAATCGCTCTTTTTTTTTTACTTCCTGTTCCTTCTTTCTTTCCTTTTCGCTTTTATAGCAGGTATGCGTCGAAAGGGCGAGAGTCTGACAGGCTCGCTATCACGAGAATCCAACGTGGGTAACTATAACTACAGCCCCATTGGGGCGGCCGTATTACTCTGGCTATATATACGCAGCAGCAGTAGCGGTATAACACTTCGTAACATTTATGAGGCCATAAAAGTAGAGGCGAACGATAAAGGAACACGTACGTACACAGGACGAGGGCTGGCGCCGGCGCGCGCCTCCTATACTCCCGGTACTGCGTTTAGGAATGCCTTTCGGATGGATCGTCTAGATTTATTCGTAAAGCAAATGCAGACTTGATACGACGCACGCACATTGGATGTTTTCCCGCGATTTTCCATTTCCTCTCTTTCCTTCTCCGTAATCTTTAACTCGTTGACAACGAGAACACATCTCAAAATTGTGTAAAATGTACACGTAACTCAACATCCTAAGTTACAAGATAAGATATGGATATATTGCTGCGCAGTTATATCATGCTCGACTATAAGCTTAAATACTTAATGTTTACAGAAGCCGCTATAAATAAGTCAGAAATTATATACAATGGGCCTAGTAGGGTACGATAAAGAAAACCATGGGAATGGAGTGGATGGAGATTTCTGAGGTCAAAGATCGAACAGAGGGTGGAAACGAAGATTAAGAATCGTTTTCTTCCCTTACTTCCATACGTTCAGAACATACAGCTGCAAGCCTTGTAACATCATCTTCACCGTGAATCCAAGTGTATTACGAAGTGCCGTGCTTCCATAAAATTCGTATTGTAGTCACGGTTTTTGCGTTCAAAGTATATGTTAAAAGCGATTGCACTACAAAGGATATGAAACTGTATATACTTCATTACACATATGTATTTAAAGGGGATGACAATTTCATATGATTTCACCTGGACACTTTTAAAATTAAATTAGTGGAAAAATGTCAATTTTATAAAATACCGTTTCAAATAATATTACTGTTGAAAAATGAGTCGTTCCTTTATGAAAGTTAAATGTAGAATGCATTCTTGACGAAATACCGCTTTTTTAGAAATTATAAAATGAAATACAAAAAATATGCTTTGAAAAATAGCAACACGTTGTTGCAAATATATTATGTTGCCAGTTAAAAGGTTAAACAATGTACAAACAAGTTTTTGAAGAGTATTTCATTGTCGGAGGATGTAAATTTAGTAGAAGCTCTCGTGAATTCTCAAATGATACCATTTCAGGGTCTATTTATCTTTTTAATTTGTCATACATCACACATTTTACAAAAAAGTCATAGCGATCGATGTGGTAGATAAATTGTAATTACTCCATACTCGTTATCATAACCTATCATTGTTTGGTAAATGTTATTTATTCTACATGAATTAAACAAAAGTAAAAAAGTTAACATTCTAAGAAAAATGTACCATACAAAAATATTCGTTAATACTATAATATTGGTCAATTTTAAGATTGCAAACTTTTGACCGACTGGAATGTGGCCACCATTTTTCCTTTTTGTTGATTCCCAATAACCACGCAGAATGACTTCGATGTTATTTACAAAATGAAACCAAAGGAAACTACGAAAGACGTTGACACACTCGCTCGAAGAAGATGACAGTTCAAGTGCCACTAGCCACGTGGCAAACGTCGCGATTTCATCATCAAGAAGAAAAGTCTCAACGGTCTAACAGTCCAACAGCCCATACATCTGAATCAACGAGCCCTTGGGCCCCATGTACATCGACCAACCCCTATTCCTTCGCCAACGTGGTTCTCTCTCTCTTTCTTATACCGCAGCGATTCCCATCAGATTTTACGAGTCGACGATCCGCGATACCCGCCCTTTGCTCAACCGACCTCCCATCTTGGATTATTGCCTCTGGTTGTCGTATAGCATACGGATACCCGTTTCCGATCTCTCTTCCAAGAAAATCGTTTTCCCACTCTCATTCATGTCTGCGACCCTTAAGGGACTATTGCAAACGATTGTGTATTTTTTTTACCGCTTTGATACTTGATCCAAAAATGTACAACGCTCGTGGTTTGGTGAGCTTCGGAAAATCTGTTAAGTTCCGAAGTCACACAAATATTATCAGCTGCCTCAGTAAAATACGAAAATAAAAAAGTGTCTTATCTCATATGATTTAATATACGTCTAGATCAATGATCACATTTCACCTAATAATATCACAGCTATTGCTGAGAAAAAGTCGTCACTTTATTGAAAAATGTATTAACACAACCAAATATGTGCTAAGTAATACAATCATGTACTTGGTAAGCCCGACCAATAACTTAATTAAACCTACCTACCTATTTTGAACCGTGATGGATTAAAATAGGATATTATGTATCAAGTGCGTAATTATTTACGCACTTCGTATACAATGTACTATTATGATTCCAGAGATCACACGAGTCGAAAATAACTTACTCGCCCGAGATTCATATAATATTTTTTGCAATCACTACAAGATAATTTGAAAATAAAAAATGTTGAACCTGACACATCTTTCGTTCTTCACGTGTGGTCAAATATAATTCGAGTTATAATTTGAAAACGGCCGGTAAGTGGCCGCCTTCGGAATAAATAGAGTAGCAGTAGCGACCGTCACGTCAGGAGTAACAGCCCGTCCAGTAAAGATCAGACAGACTGTTGTCCGCAAGCGGACAAACTGTTTGCCTCCTGGCTTACAATTTTTGTTCCTCCTGTAAAATAAAAACCCCGTCCTAAACTGTAATAAAATGTCCCTAACGGCCCGGGCCCCCCGAGTTGGCGATCCGCGTCTGAGCTCGCGAAAGCTCCCGTAGTTCCCGCTCGGCCGACAGATGGCCACCACGATGCGGTTTCTCCCGAAAGAGAAAGGAGTCCCGGTCGTGCATATAACCAGCGAAGATTCAGAGATTTTGGTCCGAAACTTCCTGCCCGTTTCTCCCAGTAGAGACGACCGCAGGAGGTAAGGATCCGGGAATAGTGCTGCCTACGTACAATTCCTAATTTTTGTCCTATTTATTGCTCATAAGTAAATATATTAACCCGAGGTTGCTGTTTAAGTAATTTCTTTTCTTACAGAATTCACCTGACTGTCCATAAGTCGGGACTTCCCTTTAAATTGTGTTTTTTCCAAAGAGTATAAATATAGATATAAAAAAAATAACTTAAATAAAATATTCTTTTAACGTAAATTTCCCTCCCTAACAAATTTACTGCCCATAAGTGAATTTTTCCTCTAATAAGTGACTGCTGACTTCAAGTAGTCATCCTTTCCTTTTCCTCAGGAACTCGCCATCTCTAAAACTCAGCTTATGTTTCCCTTTTTATTTATTAACTTTTATTAATGTGTTTGAATTGTTAGATTCTCCATTACGGAAACACTTGTAAAAATAAACGAAAGCGAGGGAGAACATTCTCCTCGTTAAAACCTACAACGCCTTGTCATCATTTACGACAAGACAAATCGTAGTGTGAAGGCAACATTAATTTCTTTTTTAACTTGGCGTCGAGTCGCAACCGCGACTCTTGATATTTGAGAGAAGTTTAGAAGGGGCGAAAGTGCAGAGTAAAAAGAAGTGTAAAATAAAAGGCCGTGTGTAAAGTTACTCACGGTTTTTACTTTACGCACGGCATTCGAGAAATAAGCACTTCAGCCTCGCTCCTCCCCCCCCCCCCCCCCCCCAAGAATCCTCATTTTCAAGTAGATATTACAAAAACAAATTTACTCCACTTGGTGCGTAAAACTCCCATTTTCACGCCTTGTGAAGTAAAATTTTGTACAATACTCGTTGAAAAAAACTTTTTCTCAACTTCTGTGATTGCAACACTCGCCATCGGCCATACTGCAAGCTCACACTCGACAGAAAAAGTTTTACTCCACTTGTACCGTAATATACTATTCCAATACCAGCACAAAAAGTGCCAATACTGTACGTTTCATTATCGTTAAAAACTCCAGAGTCGAGGCAATAAGCCCTATAGGAATTATCGAAAGTTCGATAACATTAATAATTTCAAGGATGAAGCATCACGTACACCATGGAAATGGACTAGAGCCGCGATAACAATCAGTATAACCTTCCACAGAGTGCTCGCGCTTGATTGATATTCTCGATCGAGTCGTTTTGACATGTTCACTCTCTCCTCGCTCAACGCTATACACGGATAAACGATTTCCAGATGCGCGACACGACGCGTCACCTCTCTACCCCTTTCTCGCTCACTCTTTCTCTTTCTCTCTCACATACACACACACATGCACACACATTCTCTCGATACTCAATACGTACCAACCGTGCATGTGCGTATAGGTACTACAGAACTACCGTATACCATACATTGGTGTACATAACGTACTCCGACACGGATAAACGATGGAGCGTTCAGACCGGACCTGAAAAAATCACTCACGCATACGCGTCGAAGGATTTATGTTCGTTGGACCGGGGTGAAGCGAGAATACGAGCTCTTTCACCCTCGTCCAAATTTCTCTCTATCTCTTCCTGCTCCTCTTATTCTCACTAGCTTTTACTCCATTCAATATACGCGAACTATCTGTACATTCACGCACAGCTAGTCACAGGGAATTCCAAGTGAGATGGCCAATTGCAACCTGTTTTGCTTCCTCATAGAGGAAGATTTTTCTTTTAGTGATTTTCTTTTTATATTTCATGTGAGGACACTCAAAATGGTTCAAAACATCGTGTAAAATCGTTTAGAACTAAATTTCTAGTTGGATGGATATGGCTGCGTATGTTTGTGTAACAGGCTGGGAAAGTTCAGACTTCAATATCTGAAGAATGGCTTTATCATGAAAACTGAAAATTGACACAAAGGTACAGCAATTACGACTCTTTGTTTGCAAGAATTTGTACAATAGTAGAAATACCTGTTACGATTTTGTTGGCCTTTACATTTTTTTACATCGTCGCTCTAATTGACGACATCTTCCAGCAGTTAAATTCAATTTAAACAAAATTCAATTCAAATGAAAAATCGAACTAATATTCAGCAATGCTAGATATTTAATTTGTTGAAGATGAATAAAAAGAAAAGGTTTCCGATTTTATAGCAATTTTAGTTTTACAAAATTAACCTGCTTCTGCTTTTGACGCACCTTACAAATCGGGATAAATCTTTCTCATATCTAATGACATGCAAGGGTATTTAACACCAAATTGGTTGAAAATCGACTGAGACGTTAGAATTTTGTGAAAGTTTGAATTTATTACTTATTATTTTGAAAAAGCCCACAGAGTCGGTCCTTGAACATTGCTTTCCGATGTTCCACTTTTCGTCTGCGAGAAAACCATTTGATCAAATTCGGTCAACATAAATCATCTAGAATTTGGTATTTCAAGACATATTCAAAATAGTACTATCATCTTCACATTCTTCATACTAATTAATTTTCTAAATTAATTAATGATTCATTTGAATTTCGGAAATGGGTCGTTAATTCTTCCGCGTTTGTACATACTTTCAATATTATTTAATAGTACACATTCCTTGAAATCTAGAACACAATTTCACCACTTGACTTATTTGCTGTTTCCTTCACCAAGTATAAATTGATACCGGCACCTTTTAGGAGATTGAACGAGTCCTCTGTGTGATTAAAAACCAACAATGGTCATCTCACACCGAGCTACCCTACTACAGTTGGACCAAACTCTTGTGTAGGTGCTTGGCTACGTGCTGGAAGTGTGCTAAAGAAAAAAAAATAGAAGAGTTCAATTGGTATTCGTATATAGTATAGCACCGTATGCCCATCGCTGATGCGCATAGATATACATATATGTATATGTATATATTTACATGTGGAGGCAAGGACGCGTTGGTCCCAGTCCTTTCTCCCTCCATCGCAGGCTCTCGCTTTCTCTCCCTCTCTTCGAACGCTCTATTTACCCCCATGCACTTCCATTCACTGTTTTAGCGTGTTATTTACCGTCGAAGCAGGATTTATCTACCTTCTGGCAGCGTCACGCGGCCGCGCCCCCTTCGCACACCCGCCGTTCGGCTGCACAACGCTGCTCAGCTTGGCATACCCTGTGCAACCCCTTCTGCAACTCGCAACCCCCGAGTACTAACCCCATTCCTCTTTTACTCCTATCCCTCTGTTCCTCAAACCCTAGTATTTTCAAGCCGCCTACGGCATCGTCGTTGCTACTGCTGCTGCTGCTGTTGCTGCTGTTGCTGTTGCTGCTGCTGCTGCTGCTATGCTGCCGATCGGCTGGATAATACCTACCTGTCGTCGCCGTACTCTCTCCCGTTGCCACTCTACGATTTTTCGTGGAATAATAACGCCCTGGCGGGTCCCGCCTGATCGCACACACGATCGGCTTTTCCGAAGTGCAAGAAAGCTTGCATGCAATATAGAATATTCGAGCACGTATAATATAGCGTAGTCGAGCGTCCTAATACTATATTGCACACAATATAGTGTAGTTTTTTATTGGGACGCTCAATAGAAAATCGAAGTTTTGGCTCGAGAGAGAAAACAAAGTGCCACGAATGATATTGGCTCCGTTGTGCCCATCACGAGACAGTAAACTGCCTTCACGAGATAAAAAGATTATCGTTTTACTTTTTTCTTTAAATAAGTTTGTACAGTAGAATCTTGAACATCACTTCCTTATTTTTTTTACTCGGCATTCACAAAGCCTGTTAGATGAGAAAGTACGTTGCTCGACGATTTTGATTTCCTCTTAGAGGAAGTTTTATGGATGATATCAGATAGTGCTGCGAAAAATGCGTCATGTATTACAGTATCTTGATGCAATACTAATAGCACAGCATGCTTAACGGCACGTTGTACACGGAAAGAAAGGCTTGGTTGGAACAGCCAAGTGGTATGGTTATATATGCGCCAGACGATTAAATTGGTTAGACCAACCAAGTAATTTGTTAGGCTACCAATTTCTTGGTTGGTCTAAACAAGTCACTTGGCTAGCTTATCAATTTCTTGGTTGATCTAACCAAGTGACTTGGTCAGCTTACTAAGTGACTTGGTTAGTCCAACCAAGAAATTGGTAGCCTAACAAATTACTTGGTTGATCGAACCAATTAATCGGCTGGGGCATATATAACCATAGCACTTGGTTGTTTCAACCAAGCCTTTCTTTCCGTGTACCGACACTTTACCTACATACTACGACATGCTATGTAGCATCAGGACGTGTCGGAATTTTGCAAGAACAGTGTCGGAATTTTGCTGGAGCACTGTCGGAATTCATGCTGTTAGACGCATCGTACCGTCAGTACTGCATCAAGATGAAGGCAAGTACATTACACATTTCTGACGATAACGCGTGTCGTTTTATGCTGACATCGTGTCATCACCCTGCCGTAAAATTTCTCACTGGGGATGGTACCAAACCATGAAAAAGCGATGTGCAAGATTTCACTTGGAGAAACGCTCTGATCTACCCTCTCAAATAAACGTAGGGGAGAACTTAGGTAGAGTTACATCAGGCACAAATCAGGCACTGACCGTGCGATGAGAAGGCCCTGGCAGGGACTTTTCAAATACATTCTTTTATTATATTTGTAATCTAATATCTATAGAACTAATCTAATAAATTTAAATATAATCATACCAAGAATTTAGAAAAATCGGAATCATTACCCTTTCACTTATTTATATATACTTTTATTCAGAACAGAATTAAAAAATTTCAATTCACATTTAAAAGTTTTTATATGTTTGAGTATAAACTCAAACATATAAAAACTCGTATAAAAAATACGTTTTAAGTATTATACAAAAATTAAAATTTGTAGGATTAAACGAAAAAAGAAGGGATGAATGTTATTTCTTATATTATACGGTCATGCAATATATATCGAGTATGAATAAAACCATAATGTAATATATAAATTTGAAAATTATATACAACTTATTTTTAACGTATACGTGATATAACGAATTATATCATCCTTATTTTTTTAAATACTTTTGCAGTCTAGCAATATATATTGAGTGTATATGCATCATATATCCATGACATATATGCGGAATATATATCACTTAGATAACATTTACTTTTCACATATATTTCATAATTATACTAATTAGGGAAGGATTATAGAATATTTTGGCAACATATATCTCACCCACATTAAATGTATGTCGCATATATTTCACCTGCATATATTTCCATACGGGCCATATGATGCCGGCGGCGCACTAAGCGACCGATCAGGATAACAAACATGGCTATGTCGTCTATGGCCGCGGGCCAATGCACGCTGTCATTTCAGCCGGCGTAGTGCTATCGACAATTTAATTAAAGTATCAATTTACATGTTAAATGATAAGCCTCGATTCTAGACAAACGGGAAAAAGTACAGAAAGATCGGGTGAAAAATGGGTCCAGTGACTGAAGTCAATCAGTGGGCTCATGTAGACTGTCAAGGGACACCCGATTTTTTCAGTGTGAAAATTGCGACGTCTCCCCCTCTAAAAAGAATGAAAAGAAATGAAAGTTTAAAAAATACAAGTCTCGTCAAAAAATACAAAACTCGTCAAGTTTTCCAGAAAAATCACTCGCGCTACGCGCTCGTGATTTTTTAACCTGAAGAACTTGACTCGTTCATTTGTTTGCAACGAACTTGTCAGGAAATATCCGATAATTTCAAAGCTCTTGTGGTATTACAAGTGATAACTCATCACTGCAAGTTACAGATTAAATATGAAATTGTAATGGTCGAATAATTTCTAACCATGCACAATTTATAATAGCAATTCGCGAAACTGATAAAATGGCACGAGTTCTTATATGGAAAATGCAAGTTATTTCATTCACGACAATATGTAAAAGTCACGGTACACAAATAAAAATATTAATAGCGAGAATTTTTAAAAGTGGGTCTTTATTCCGTTTGTGATTTCATAATTCACAGATCCGATTTGCGGTCGGAAAATACAACCTAATTTTTTTTTCTTCAAGATATCAAATTTTGGCCTTCACTATCGTCCTCAAGTCGCATATTGTACCCCAGAAAGTACCGGTTACATGCCTTTTTACGATGATTTTTGAAAAAGTCACTTTTGGGCGGATCTTCACAGATCCGACTTTTGGTCGGAAAATCCAACCTAAAGAACCTAAATTTTTTGTTTCTTCAAGATATCAAATTTTGGCCTTCACTATCGTTCTCAAGTCGCATATTGTACCCTAGAAAATACCGGTTACATGCCTTTTTACGACGATTTTTGAAAAAGTCTCTTTGGGTCGGATCTTCACAGATCCGACTTTCGGTCGGAAAATCCAACCTAAAGAACCTAAATTTTTTGTTTCTTCAACATATCAAATTTTGGCCTTCACTATCGTTCTCAAGTCGCATATTGTACCCCAGAAAGTACCGGTTACATGCCTTTTTACGACGATTTTTGAAAAAGTCACTTTTGGTCGGATCTTCACAGATCCGACTTTCGGTCAGAAAATCCAACCTAAAGAACCTAAAATTTTTGTTTCTTCAAGATATCAAATTTTGGCCTTCACTATCGTCCTCAAGTCGCATATTGTACCCCAGAAAGTACCGGTTACATGCCTTTTTACGATGATTTTTGAAAAAGTCACTTTTGGTCGGATCTTCACAGATCCGACTTTCGGTCAGAAAATCCAACCTAAAGAACCTAAATTTTTTGTTTCTTCAAGATATCAAATTTTGGCCTTCACTATCGTTCTCAAGTCGCATATTGTACCCCAAAAAGTACCGGTTACATGCCTTTTTACGATGATTTTTGAAAAAGTCACTTTTGGTCGGATCTTCACAGATCCGACTTTCGGTCAGAAAATCCAACCTAAAGAACCTAAATTTTTTGTTTCTTCAAGATATCAAATTTTGGCCTTCACTATCGTTCTCAAGTCGCATATTGTACCCCAAAAAGTACCGGTTACATGCCTTTTTACGACGATTTTTGAAAAAGTCACTTTTGGTCGGATCTTCACAGATCCGACTTTCGGTCGGAAAATCCAACCTAAAGAACCTAAATTTTTTGTTTCTTCAACATATCAAATTTTGGCCTTCACTATCGTTCTCAAGTCGCATATTGTACCCCAGAAAGTACCGGTTACATGCCTTTTTACGACGATTTTTGAAAAAGTCACTTTTGGTCGGATCTTCACAGATCCGACTTTCGGTCAGAAAATCCAACCTAAAGAACCTAAAATTTTTGTTTCTTCAAGATATCAAATTTTGGCCTTCACTATCGTCCTCAAGTCGCATATTGTACCCCAGAAAGTACCGGTTACATGCCTTTTTACGATGATTTTTGAAAAAGTCACTTTTGGTCGGATCTTCACAGATCCGACTTTCGGTCAGAAAATCCAACCTAAAGAACCTAAATTTTTTGTTTCTTCAAGATATCAAATTTTGGCCTTCACTATCGTTCTCAAGTCGCATATTGTACCCCAAAAAGTACCGGTTACATGCCTTTTTACGATGATTTTTGAAAAAGTCACTTTTGGTCGGATCTTCACAGATCCGACTTTCGGTCAGAAAATCCAACCTAAAGAACCTAAATTTTTTGTTTCTTCAAGATATCAAATTTTGGCCTTCACTATCGTTCTCAAGTCGCATATTGTACCCCAAAAAGTACCGGTTACATGCCTTTTTACGACGATTTTTGAAAAAGTCACTTTTGGTCGGATCTTCACAGATCCGACTTTCGGTCGGAAAATCCAACCTAAAGAACCTAAATTTTTTGTTTCTTCAAGATATCAAATTTTGGCCTTCACTATCGTTCTCAAGTCGCATATTGTACCCCAGAAAGTACCGGTTACATGCCTTTTTACGATGATTTTTGAAAAAGTCACTTTTGGTCGGATCTTCACAGATCCGACTTTCGGTCGGAAAATCCAACCTAAAGAACCTAAATTTTTTGTTTCTTCAAGATATCAAATTTTGGCATTCACTA
The DNA here is from genome assembly GCA_963970395.1 of Ephialtes manifestator. NCBI lineage: Eukaryota > Metazoa > Arthropoda > Insecta > Hymenoptera > Ichneumonidae > Ephialtes > Ephialtes manifestator. The sequence goes on along the minus strand of OZ019968.1, from coordinate 40,945,017 downwards.
TCGTTCTCAAGTCGCATATTGTACCCCAAAAAGTACCGGTTACATGCCTTTTTACGATGATTTTTGAAAAAGTCACTTTTGGTCGGATCTTCACAGATCCGACTTTCGGTCGGAAAATCCAACCTAAAGAACCTAAATTTTTTGTTTCTTCAAGATATCAAATTTTGGCCTTCACTATCGTTCTCAAGTCGCATATTGTACCCCAAAAAGTACCGGTTACATGCCTTCTTACGATGATTTTTGAAAAAGTCACTTTTGGTCGGATCTTCACAGATCCGACTTTCGGTCAAAAAATCCAACCTAAAGAACCTAAATTTTTTGTTTCTTCAAGATATCAAATTTTGGCCTTCACTATCGTTCTCAAGTCGCATATTGTACCCCAGAAAGTACCGGTTACATGCCTTTTTACGACGATTTTTGAAAAAGTCACTTTTGGTCGGATCTTCACAGATCCGACTTTCGGTCGGAAAATCCAACCTAAAGAACCTAAATTTTTTGTTTCTTCAAGATATCAAATTTTGGCCTTCACTATCGTTCTCAAGTCGCATATTGTACCCCAGAAAGTACCGGTTACATGCCTTTTTACGACGATTTTTGAAAAAGTCACTTTTGGTCGGATCTTCACAGATCCGACTTTCGGTCGGAAAATCCAACCTAAAGAACCTAAATTTTTTGTTTCTTCAAGATATCAAATTTTGGCCTTCACTATCGTTCTCAAGTCGCATATTGTACCCCAGAAAGTACCGGTTACATGCCTTTTTACGATGATTTTTGAAAAAGTCACTTTTGGTCGGATCTTCACAGATCCGACTTTCGGTCGGAAAATCCAACCTAAAGAACCTAAATTTTTTGTTTCTTCAAGATATCAAATTTTGGCCTTCACTATCGTTCTCAAGTCGCATATTGTACCCCAAAAAGTACCGGTTACATGCCTTTTTACGATGATTTTTGAAAAAGTCACTTTTGGTCGGATCTTCACAGATCCGACTTTTGGTCGGAAAATCCAACCTAAAGAACCTAAATTTTTTGTTTCTTCAAGATATCAAATTTTGGCCTTCACTATCGTTCTCAAGTCGCATATTGTACCCCAGAAAGTACCGGTTACATGCCTTTTTACGATGATTTTTGAAAAAGTCACTTTTGGTCGGATCTTCACAGATCCGACTTTCGGTCGGAAAATCCAACCTAAAGAACCTAAATTTTTTGTTTCTTCAAGATATCAAATTTTGGCCTTCACTATCGTTCTCAAGTCGCATATTGTACCCCAGAAAATACCGGTTACATGCCTTTTTACGACGATTTTTGAAAAAGTCTCTTTGGGTCGGATCTTCACAGATCCGACTTTCGGTCGGAAAATCCAACCTAAAGAACCTAAATTTTTTGTTTCTTCAAGATATCAAATTTTGGCCTTCACTATCGTTCTCAAGTCGCATATTGTACCCCAGAAAGTACCGGTTACATGCCTTTTTACGACGATTTTTGAAAAAGTCACTTTTGGTCGGATCTTCACAGATCCGACTTTCGGTCAGAAAATCCAACCTAAAGAACCTAAATTTTTTGTTTCTTCAAGATATCAAATTTTGGCCTTCACTATCGTTCTCAAGTCGCATATTGTACCCCAGAAAGTACCGGTTACATGCCTTTTTACGACGATTTTTGAAAAAGTCACTTTTGGTCGGATCTTCACAGATCCGACTTTCGGTCGGAAAATCCAACCTAAAGAACCTAAATTTTTTGTTTCTTCAAGATATCAAATTTTGGCCTTCACTATCGTTCTCAAGTCGCATATTGTACCCCAAAAAGTACCGGTTACATGCCTTTTTACGATGATTTTTGAAAAAGTCACTTTTGGTCGGATCTTCACAGATCCGACTTTTGATCGGAAAATCCAACCTAAAGAACCTAAATTTTTTGTTTCTTCAAGATATCAAATTTTGGCCTTCACTATCGTTCTCAAGTCGCATATTGTACCCCAAAAAGTACCGGTTACATGCCTTTTTACGATGATTTTTGAAAAAGTCACTTTTGGTCGGATCTTCACAGATCCGACTTTCGGTCAGAAAATCCAACCTAAAGAACCTAAATTTTTTGTTTCTTCAAGATATCAAATTTTGGCCTTCACTATCGTTCTCAAGTCGCATATTGTACCCCAGAAAGTACCGGTTACATGCCTTTTTACGACGATTTTTGAAAAAGTCACTTTTGGTCGGATCTTCACAGATCCGACTTTCGGTCGGAAAATCCAACCTAAAGAACCTAAATTTTTTGTTTCTTCAAGATATCAAATTTTGGCCTTCACTATCGTTCTCAAGTCGCATATTGTACCCCAGAAAGTACCGGTTACATGCCTTTTTACGACGATTTTTGAAAAAGTCACTTTTGGTCGGATCTTCACAGATCCGACTTTCGGTCGGAAAATCCAACCTAAAGAACCTAAATTTTTTGTTTCTTCAAGATATCAAATTTTGGCCTTCACTATCGTTCTCAAGTCGCATATTGTACCCCAGAAAGTACCGGTTACATGCCTTTTTACGATGATTTTTGAAAAAGTCACTTTTGGTCGGATCTTCACAGATCCGACTTTCGGTCGGAAAATCCAACCTAAAGAACCTAAATTTTTTGTTTCTTCAAGATATCAAATTTTGGCCTTCACTATCGTTCTCAAGTCGCATATTGTACCCCAGAAAGTACCGGTTACATGCCTTTTTACGATGATTTTTGAAAAAGTCACTTTTGGTCGGATCTTCACAGATCCGACTTTCGGTCAGAAAATCCAACCTAAAGAACCTAAATTTTTTGTTTCTTCAAGATATCAAATTTTGGCCTTCACTATCGTTCTCAAGTCGCATATTGTACCCCAGAAAATAACGGTTACATGCCTTTTTACGACGATTTTTGAAAAAGTCTCTTTGGGTCGGATCTTCACAGATCCGACTTTCGGTCGGAAAATCCAACCTAAAGAACCTAAATTTTTTGTTTCTTCAAGATATCAAATTTTGGCCTTCACTATCGTTCTCAAGTCGCATATTGTACCCCAGAAAGTACCGGTTACATGCCTTTTTACGACGATTTTTGAAAAAGTCACTTTTGGTCGGATCTTCACAGATCCGACTTTCGGTCAGAAAATCCAACCTAAAGAACCTAAATTTTTTGTTTCTTCAAGATATCAAATTTTGGCCTTCACTATCGTTCTCAAGTCGCATATTGTACCCCAGAAAGTACCGGTTACATGCCTTTTTACGATGATTTTTGAAAAAGTCACTTTTGGTCGGTTCTGATTTCAGAATTCACAGATCCGACTTTTGGTCGGAAAATCCTACCTAATTTTATTTTAAATGATATTGTAATGGTAGTATCATTTCTATCCATGCACCACTTCTAATAGCAATTCATGAAACTAATAAAATGGCACGAGTACTTATATCGAAAATACAAGTTATTTCACCCACGATAATCTATAATCTATAAAAATCACAGTACGCTTGCCGATTTTTTAATTATTCGGTACCACGAATAGCCGAGGCCATTCAGAATATCCGAAATTGTACCGAATATTCCCAATCAATCCTGGAACAAAACTTCCATAACAATATTGCATATTATCAAGGTAAAACTTCAAAAAAAATTTCAAATAAAAAATGTTCTGACTTACCCTAGTCTCCTCTATGATGCAACGCTCGATATTCCGCTTATTCGTAACTCGATTAAAAATGTCACATTCATTGTGTATTCCATTTTATACAGTGTTAAAAATATTTAGCAATGTAATATTCCTGCACAGAAACTTTTAATGCATTAACTGGTACATTAAATTTAATGTACAAGTACGACATTAATATACTTCCATATTAAGCACGACATTTTTAACGTTTATTTTTACCGGTTTATGCATAAACCATTCTCTTTAAATTCTTTTTTACTGCGTAACATTTCGTAGTTGCATCATTATACGTGTTATTGGTACCGGCGAGGGAATAATCCAAGCCAGACCGAGCCGTCCCAATCTACTGTACTTTTTCTACAGTAAAACTGTTGTGCAATATTTATTATGTTTTAAACTTTTTAATTATCCTAGTGATGTACAGTTACAGTTGCAGGTTAATAGCACTAATGTTTATTTCTTGCACTTTTTTTTTTGCTTTGCCATACTGTAGTTGTCTCTCAAGTTTTAATTCCCTCGGTCCAATCTCGCTTTTCGTAACAACGCAGTAACAAAGTTTGTTCACGTGTACCGAGATAGACGTTGGCGATGTAGTTCGTGTGAGCATGCAGGCATCCTCTCACTGGAAGCGAACATCATGGTCACGAGTATCTTCGTCCGCGGGGATGCAGCGACTCGCGGACCAGCCAGCAAGTATTATTAGGTACGTTGGGACTCTGCACTCGCGCTATTCGAAAGCTCTGGAGCGCAGGATATCATCGTGCTCTTGAGTGCTCGTATCCCACACGACGGCACGCTGCCCGCGATAACCGAACGACTCCACGGAGCTCGGCGCTTTTTATGACCCCAAACTCCTTTACTCGAGAGATGCCTCCAGTCCCTTTCCGCCACCCTCAAAACGTTGCTCTATACTATCGTGTCTCTGCTGCTGTACACGACTAAGCCGACTTCCACAAGAATCTACCCGGCAATCGCATACCTAATACCTATGCGAATAAACCATTATCCTTCCATCGTCCTTCGTGCCACAGGATAAGGGTTGTAAAGAGGTGTTTAGATTAAATCGGTACAATAAATATGGTTTAAAGCATACTAAAGATATCCATTTGTCAGGTTTGTCAATTTGTTCAAACACATTTTCAAAAAATTGACATTTCATGGAATAGAGCGAGCACTTATACGAAACTCCATGTATAGTAAGGGATGAAAAGTGCAGTGCTTGTTTAAGTTTACTTTGATTATTCTTTTTTTTTAATTATAATTCTAACTGATTTTCTTTTTTGTTTAGATGTTGTTTCGAGGGGGCGATACTTTGTACACGGAAAGTAAAAAGTAGTTGTAATAACTAATTTATCGGTCCCGACAACCAATTGAAATTGTTAGAATAGCATCAACTACTCGGTCGGTTGAACAAACTAAAACCTCGTTGGTAGAGTATCGATAGTAACAATGACCAGCTGAGATCATAACCTCAACTCACTGGTTCATTGGCGTAACGAATCATTTGGATTGGATAGCAGTCGTGATAGTTGCAGGAACCAAGTTGTTGGTCATACGTTCTATTTTTGCTACCAATCGAAAAACTTTGAGACTATGATTCCGATTTAGTTTCAGTAACTAACACGCGGTACAGCATATGCTAAAATTAGTAGCCAGAACTACTTTTTTCTTTTCGTGTAGGCTGATATACACTGCAATATGAGGATTTGAATAAGATGTCGCTGAGCGCTAGAAAAGTTAAAATTGTATTTGAATTTGTTCTATGTTTCTGAGAGGAATAAAGGCGTTATGCGTCATTAGGGCCAAATTTGTACGTAAGTTATATATGCGGTTGGCATATAAGTAGACACGAGGTGGAACTGTGTTAGTGGATGTGGCTTTTTCGGGACACGAGCGTTTGAGCGCTCTTCCAGGGTAACAACCCCTTTAACTTGTCAGTGGATTATTATCCACTGACACTAGTAATATATATTAAGGATATGTGAGCTAAACTGTAAATCATGCTGTGACTGCTATACGGAAACATTTTTGTAGTACCGTCATGGTATATTCAATCAATTAATAATAATTTATAATATTAATACTCACGATTACCCATACAAAAATGTTAACTTCCTCCATTAACTACATGCATTTTTCCTATTGTTTGAGTTAGAATAATTAGTGACAATATTCCAATGAAAAATAGTGCAGCATCTCTAAGCCGTGTTTTTTAATTAGATTGCAGACTCTATTCAGTAGAAACATGAAGGAAGTAGATTGACGTTGTCTAAACTAGAAATCTCGTGTGTATTAAAAAAGAAGTTGGTTTTTCTTTTATTTCTTGGCAAATGGCAGGTATAAGGACCGAAATGCCTCATTTTGCGCTCTTGTGTTTATAATGGGCTAGAACTGCCATTTTTTTAAATTTGGCCCTTAAACATATACTAAATTATTGCTAATTCTATTATAAAATTATATAGTGAAAGTCTTGATTATTTTGTATATTCAATCTTTTAATGCGTTAACGCCGAAAGTCAGAATTTCTCACTGGTATTCTCGGTGTTACTCAAGGTCGGACTCTCAGAGTTCAACCCCAGTGTTGTAACACGATACTATGGTCTAAGAGAATGTTTCAGCAAGACACAGACAGAGAGGGACAAAGGATAGACCGAAATCTCACGAGTCCTGTTTACCACCATTCCTGGAGCCCGTTGTGCGCGAGTACGGTACACGAGAAATGGAGGATCTACACTCAGTATACACAGGAGCGTCAGCGACACGGATGAGAAAGCGGGTGAGGGTAGTCTAACCGCAACATCTTAATCCTGACTCCCATCCCAGGTGGCCAAAGCTGAAAAGTAACTTGGTGCGGTGTCTCGAGCTATTGCTTCCTGAGAGGACAACGTGATACTCCCTACTCGTCGTAACCCCTTGCCAATCTCTAGCAGAGTTAACCCAAGTTTATCGTTATAAGTAAAACAATTACCGTCTTGTCAAATTCGTAATAAAAATTAAATGTCGTTTATACAAACTTCTGGATACTAATGATGTCGAAGAGATGATATACTTGAACTTCACGGAAAGAAGTGTTTGTTTGTGGTAACTACGTTTTTGATTTGCGGTACACAATGTCTAAAAAATTAGTTGCCTCAACCATATCGAATAGTAACCTCAACTATTCACGATTAGTTCTCGATTGGATTAGTTAACCTAACTAATCCAATTAACAATAATGCAAATCCAATCGAGAACTAATCGTGAATAGTTGAGGTTACTATTCGATATGGTTGAGGCAACTAATTTTTTCGTTGGGACTACCACTCGAATAGTTGGGACCATTCGAATCGTCGGTATTACCATTCGAATTGTCGGTATCAGCATTCAAATCGTTGGTATTACCATTTGAGTTGTAAGGGAAATAGAATAATCGATTGGTTGTGTCAACTCATTTCTTGGTTATGGCAACTAATCTTTTTTTTTCGTGTTGCATAGCCAAGTACTTAGAAGCCATAACGAGGAACATAAATGTTGAACTCGTATTTTCATCATTTTTGTCGAAGAGCTCATAATTGGGACGATGCAGCAAGAGAATCTGGAAAAATGGACATTTTCGTGGGAAAAATTACAAAGTTGTATGGTAGTCAAGAACCAACGTCGAAATTTTGAGAACTGAAGCATTCATTCTTAAAAATTTGCAAGATTATCAAAATGCTCTTCTAAAATATTTGTCGAATGATGCAAAGTGTACTCAAAAAGCTTAACGGACTTAATAAGCAAAATATCCTGATAAAGTGTAACGTAAGTTTTTCCCGCGTACTAAGCCAATTTCACTTCAAGAGATAAAACCATTTCACATAACATAATGCGCACATAAAATTTACTCGTTACTTTTTTATTACACCCATACTGATCTTTGAAACTAGACTACATCCTCGTCTCATTTTTGACATAAAAACACCACTCAAGACTTAAGACAAGCAAGTTTCAAAAGAATTGGTGAAGAAATATCGACACTGTGGCTCTTTTAAAATACTGATTAAAACACGACTCTCAAATCTATTGTCTCCGCATAATTGATAAGAAAATAGCCAATCGATCTCTTTTGTTTCCTAAAAGTTGTAGAAAACGTTGAAATTAAGGTATCCTTATTTTCTTTTCATGATGTTGATACCTCCAACGAAAAATTCGTCGTGATGACAGAAATGAGCTTGGAATCCGATGAGTCAAGATGAATCTACATCTTCCATTCGTTCTTGTTCTGCTTCCATCACGGGAACTGCCCAAGTCACCGCTCGCTCTGGACGAAAGGACGCTAGTAGAAAAGACGTAGCGTTCTATACTGCTCATACATACCCGAAGCTCCCCATCTCCGGCATATACAGGATGATCCCTTTACATAATTTAAGCAGATCCTCTCACACGATTTCACGTTTCAAGCGAAGCGAGCGAGCGAACTTTCCCGCGCAATATGTACGTACAGCATTGCTTCGGCAAGATATTGTCCCGTTGAACGCATAATTTGCCTACTATACTGTACCGGAAGATAACCACTTTGCTCGGTCGCCTTTTACGTCCCCATCTTCATTCATCCACCGAGGCATCTTAATACGCAGCTTTAAAAAAATCCTGTTCTCAACCGAGGAGGATATATATAATAGCAGCTTTTTATCTGTAAAAATGTAAGAAAAACTTACATCACAAGATTTTTTAAATCCTGTCATCAAATCACGATAAGAGCACGTTTGTCTTTTGCGTAATTTTGCCGAATAAACATTTAATGGTATTTTCACATTTGTGTAACATAATAAGTTAAGTGGATAAAAATGTAAGAAAAACTTACTTTAGGGCAAGGTACTGGATTAGATTGACTGCACGTTGGTTCACATACGTCCCCACATTGGACTATAACATCATGGCGACCTCCTGCGCAATGTTGGTCAAGCGCTTCGTCTGTAGATTAATTATAGAACAAAATATTGTCTCAATCATGAGCTTAGATCCAAAAATATAGAAAATGACCGCGTCATGATGATTGACGGTTGAAGTCTTCTCGACGAAGACTGTAACAATTACCCAAAAACCCAACAATTTATATAGAAACTGTGGCAATGATTATTTCACCGTTTTTCGTAGAATGTAAAGATTTTTCCTGAATTGAGTGCGTCAATGTTATATTGTTTTCTCAAGATGCATATTTTTATTTTATGATCTCGGATCTTTTTATTATAATGCGATGTTTTCAACCGAGTAGGATATATATAATAGCAGATTTTTATCTGTAAAAATATAAGAAAAACTTACATCACAAGATTTTTGAAATCGTGTCATCAAATCACGATAAGAGCACGTTTGTCTTTTGAGTAATTTTGTCGAATAAACATTTAATGGTATTTTCACATTTGTGTAACATAAAAAATTAAGTGGATAAAAATGTAAGAAAAACTTACTTTAGGGCAAAGTCCTGGATTAGATTGACTGCACGTTGGTTCACATACGTCCCCACATTGGCCTATAACATCATGGCGACTTCCTGCGCAATGTTGGTCATGCACTTCGTCTGTAGATTAATTATAGAACCAAATATTGTCTCAATCATGAGCTTAGACCCAAAAATATAGAAAATGACCGCGTCATGATGATTGACGGCTGAAGTCTTCTCGACCTAAGACTGTAACAATGACCCAAAAACCCGACAATTTATATAGAAACTTTGGCAATGATGATTTCGCCGTTTTTCGTAGAATGTAAAGATTTTTCCTGAATTGAGTGCGCCAATGTTATATTGTTTTCTCAAGATGTGTATTTTTTTTTTCATGATCTCGGGTCTTTTTGTTAAAATGCACGAGTTGCATTGCCTGTCGATAAATTTATATATGAAGATTCAGTCGGGAGAATTCAAGATGAAAAATAAATGATTTTAACACGTGCACAAAAATCACGAATTAATATTAGCTAAAGTAATAGTAATATTTTTATCATCTTTGTCTTTTAATTTCAATTATGCCGTAAATAGTCTTTTATATAAGGCGCATAAAATATGAAAAAGATAATTTAATCAAGCACCGGAGCCTGCACGCCCGAAGTTAAAAATAGAAAAAATATTTGCAGTAATAAAGTTAGCTATTAAAATAAAATTCCTTTTATGACAGTGGTATTTTACCTTTCAAACCTGCTTTAGACTTTTCTCAGATTTATTTAAATGAGAGATATATAGAAATAATAAAATAATATCTGGACGATAATCTTCTGGCAAATTAAACGGTTAGAAGAGCTTGGAACGCTAAAACCGAGAATTACCGCTACTTATCTCCACTCGTTATCCAAGATTAGCCACAGCCTCAACACTGCTTTTTCCATTTTGATTCTCACTGAAGATCCAATTATTATTAAGACAATTTTCTCTGTAGAGTGCTAAAGAGTAAGGGAGGATCTTTTGGATCGAATGTCTTGATATTAGATCCGAATTCAACTAAATTGTCTAAATTTTCTTAATTCAAGTCGTACGATTCTGATGAAGCCGGTCATATATCAATTATTGTCAATTGTTGAGTGCGGATATAAAATGAAAAGAGGTTCGACCTTTTACTATAAAAAAATTGCTAAGGCCGCATTTGCAACACGAGACTTTCTCATCACATTTGTTATTGCGATTGTTAACATCAACTTACTGTGGTACAATTACGAATAACATAGACGAAATTTGGTTTATTCCGTACAATAGTTATAATCGTCATTCCTCACGTGAATATATTTGGTTTTAATTTTTCAGATACATACAGTATTATGCAATATATCGTAACACTGTTTGCCAATTTGGAGTACTTACTGAGGACCTTTTTCTTGTCACAAGTATGTTTTAAAAAAGCCCGAAATTTCTATTACTAATAGAAACAATACTATATTTTTACGACTTCCGGAAGCCATTTGTTTCATCCGAAAATCGCATCAAGGCTCGTGAAATTTCATTATTTCTTACTTACTTCCAATGTAAAATAAAAAAATTCTGATATTCATTATATTTTTTTTTTATTTTTCTGGCTTTCATTCCATTTTCTTCGCCTACATGCGAATCCCGCTGTAAAATACAATTTCCAATCAAAATCGATGCGTTTTGTATGATGTAGCTCGTCGTGTTTCGTCGCATCCGACGATACGAGCGTGCGTGGCTCATGGGGTGAGAACATAAAAAAAATATCAACACAAAACGAAGCGAGAGAGAAAAAAAAAGAATTGACAAAAATCGGGTTTAAAAAATTGGCAATACGAGAAGAACACACATCGGTGCTGTCAGGATATACGCCGTGCTTGCAACATACAAGGATTATCGTTCACCCTTCTGCTCGCCCGTATTATTCCAACAGGATACGTGTATACCCGAGCTCTTCAGTTTAGATTTTTTTTACAAGGCTAGTGCAGAGGGTGGAGGCTGACATGTACAAAATAAAAAAGGCACAATGAAATCGAACGACAGGTGTGGTAATTACGTTAACGTCAGACTATAACGTGCACCAGGAAAGAGGGTCCTTCATTTAGGCGTCATATCGACTGTCGATAGCGAATGAATTCCTTGCAATATAATAACAGTAGTATTTCTATTTGTATATTCGAGCGGCAACCCAGCAAACATTTTTGTTCGATTTTTTACTTTCCCTCGTTTTTATATATATGATTTAAATTTTAGCAGCAGAGGAATTCAGTGAATCGAGTGTCGTCGAATTTAGCTCTAACCGTTTTTATCTTTAAAAACAATTGAGCTCGACACTTAATTGACAGACACAACGTCACTCTGCGCTACGACTGCGAAGGGTGGATGGACTGATAGAGATAATAGTGCGACATCAAGCTTGATACCAGTCCCGTTACAATACAATTTGATTTTCGAAGCTCTTCGAGTTCCTTCCTGGAATAATCATTCGACTTTGACGACAGTTTTGTTTGAACGAGAGAACCGATTTTTTTTCTCTAACTTTCTGACGATGGACCGAAAGGCAAATTCAGATCAACGACTCGGAGATATTGTAGAGGAGGACACAGATGAGGAGACAGAAATGGTGAAGAAAATAACGATTAAAGAAGGAGAAGAGAAAGCGGAAATACCCGATGGGGATAAAGCTTTTGAAAATGAGGTTCCTGTAAAAGAATCAACAAAAAATATCAAACAAGTAACAGTGGAAAATTACGAAAAAAGGACGTCGAAGGACGTGGAAGGTAATACCTAGGTAAATTGTAAAAAAATCCAATTTGTATATTGCAAATTAATTCTGCATATCAATTAATTGTCACAAAGTAATTGTTAACAGTACACCAGCCTTTTTAGACCTATTTAGAAGTTTTCTTCTAAACCATTCATTTTTATTTACTTTTTACAGGATTTAGAGTATCCTGACATATAAAGCTCGTTTTTTTTTAATGAAGAGAAAACATTTTTTTCTAAGGACGTAAAAAATAATAAACATAGAGTACTTAATTTATGGAGTGGATGCAGCAATTAGTCCACCACCTTAACCCGCTAACAGCCAAGACCCTGCCCATAAAAAAATTAAAAACTTTTCTTAAGTTCTTGGCACTTACTAAAATATTAATAGTGGGGAAATGGCATTTTAAAAATACTTCATTCATCAATTATTCTTTCTTACAATTAGAATATAGGATGCCTTCCTAGTAAAATTCCACTATCAGTCTAACTTCTGCAAGAAATTTTCAATTAACACTTTTAAAGGTGTCTTTACAAAACGCTAATATCCCAATGTGGAAAATACGTTATAATGTAAAAATTCTTAAAATATATCAAATGTGCGAAAAAATAATTCGTCATTTTAAATGAATAAAGAGCAATTAGTCCACCACCTTAACCCACTAACAGCCAAGACCCTTCCCATACAAAAATAAAAAACTTTTCTTAAGTTCTTGGCACTTACTAAAATATTAATAGTGGGGAAATGGCATTTTAAAAATACTTCATTCATCAATTATTCTTTCTTACAATTAGAATATAGGATGCCTTCTTAGTAAAATTCCACTATCAGTCTAGCTTCTGCAAGAAATTTTCAATTAACACTTTTAAGGGTGTCTTTACAAAACGCTAATATCTCAATGAGGAATATATGTTACCATGTAAAAATTCTTAAAATATATCAAATGTGCGAAAAAATAATTCGTCATTTTAAATGAATAAAGAGCAATTAGTCCACCACCTTAACCCACTAACAGCCAAGACCCTTCCCATAAAAAAAAACTTTTCTTAAGTTCTTGGCACTTACTAAAATATTAATAGTGGGGAAATGGCATTTTAAAAATACTTCATTCATCAATTATTCTTTCTTACAATTAGAATATAGGATGCCTTCTTAGTAAAATTCCACTATCAGTCTAGCTTCTGCAAGAAATTTTCAATTAACACTTTTAAGGGTGTCTTTACAAAACGCTAATATCTCAATGAGGAATATATGTTACCATGTAAAAATTCTTAAAATATATCAAATGTGCGAAAAAATAATTCGTCATTTTAAATGAATAAAGAGCAATTAGTCCACCACCTTAACCCACTAACAGCCAAGACCCTTCCCATAAAAAAAAACTTTCCTTAAGTTCTTGGCACTTACTAAAATATTAATAGTGGGGAAATGGCATTTTAAAAATACTTCATTCATCAATTATTCTTTCTTACAATTAGAATATAGGATGCCTTCCTAGTAAAATTCCACTATCAGTCTAACTTCTGCAAGAAATTTTCAATTAACCCTTTTAAAGGTGTCTTTACAAAACGCTAATATCCCAATGTGGAACATATGTTGCAATGTAAAAATTCTTAAAATATATCAAATGTGCGAAAAAATAATTCGTCATTTTAAATTAATAAAAAGCAATTAGTCCACCACCTTAACCCACTAACAGCCAAGACCCTTCCCTTAAAAAAAAAAACTTTTCTTAAGTTCTTGGCACTTACTAAAATATTAATAGTGGGCAAATGGCATTTTAAAAATACTTCATTCATCAATTATTCTTTCTTACAATTAGAATATAGGATCCCTTCCTAGTAAAATTCCACTATCAGTCTAACTTCTGCAAGAAATGTTCAATTGACACTTTTAAAGGTGTCTTTACAAAACGCTAATATCCCAATGTGGAAAATATGTTACAATGTAAAAAATCTTAAAATATATCAAATGTGCGAAAAAATAAATCGTCATTTTAAATTAATAAAAAGCGATTAGTCCACCACCTTAACCCACTAACAGCCAAGACCCTTCCCATAAAAAAAAAACTTTTCTTAAGTTCTTGGCACTTACTAAAATATTAATAGTAGGCAAATGGCATTTTAAAAATACTTCATTCATCAATTATTCTTTCTTACAATTAGAATATAGGATGCCTTCCTAGTAAAATTCCACTATCAGTCTAACTTCTGCAAGAAATTTTCAATTAACACTTTTAAAGGTGTCTTTACAAAACGCTAATATCCCAATGTGGAAAATACGTTACAATGTAAAAATTCTTAAAATATATCAAATGTGCGAAAAAATAATTCGTCATTTTAAATGAATAAAAAGCAATTAGTCCACCACCTTAACCCACTAACAGCCAAGACCCTTCCCATTAAAAAAAAAACTTTTCTTAAGTTCTTGGCACTTACTAAAATATCAATAGTGGGCAAATGGCATTTAAAAAATACTTCATTCATCAATTATTCTTTCTTACAATTAGAATATAGGATGCCTTCCTAGTAAAATTCCACTATCAGTCTAACTTCTGCAAGAAATTTTCAATTAATACTTTTAAAGGTGTCTTTACAAAACGCTAATATCCCAATGTGGAAAATATGTTACAATGTAAAGATTCTTAAAATATATCAAATATGCGAAAAAATAATTCGTCATTTTAAATGAATAAAAAGCAATTAGTCCACCACCTTAACCCACTAACAGCCAAGACCCTTCCCATTAAAAAAAAAAACTTTTCTTAAGTTCTTGGCACTTACTAAAATATTAATAGTGGGGAAATGGCATTTTAAAAATACTTCATTCATCAATTATTCTTTCTTACAATTAGAATATAGGATGCCTTCCTAGTAAAATTCCACTATCAATCTGACTTCTGCAAGAAATGTTCAATTAATACTTTTAATAGTGTCTTTAAAAAAACGCTAATATCCCAATGTAGAAAATATGTAACAATGTAAAGATTGTTAAAATATATCAAATTTGCGAAAAAATAATTCGTCATTTTAAATGAATAAAAAGCAATTAGTCCACCACCTTAACCCACTAATAGCCAAGACCCTTCCCATTAAAAAAAAACTTTTCTTAAGTTCTTGGCACTTACTAAAATATTAATAGTGGGCAAATGGCATTTAAAAAATACTTCATTCATCAATTATTCTTTCTTACAATTAGAATATAGGATGCCTTCCTAGTAAAATTCCACTATCAATCTAACTTCTGCAAGAAATGTTCAATTAATACTTTTAATAGTATCTTTAAAAAAACGCTAATATCCCAATGTGGAAAATATGTTACAATATAAAAATTCTTATAATATATCAAATGTGTGAAAAAATAATTCATGACTAAATTCAGCAATAAAAAGTACCAGTTCAATCGATGAGGGTAAAGAGAAACAGGAGAAAAGGTTGGTACAGATCGATTGGCCACCCGAGGATGAAGTTGAGTCTGCAGAGAGAAGAAGAACCATCTATGAGCTCGACTCTTACGCTGCATCCAATATTTCTATCCTCGAAAGTTTCGAGGCCGGTGAAATGAGTGGCACGGATTTTGATGAGCCCCGAATTTCACGATATTCCGGATCTCTAGTGAATATGTTTAAATTATCAAGTGTAAAGGAGACCGGGGCTGGTCGAATCTGTGGCAAGTTGGGTTAGGCCCGTATAAAAAGCGGCATTTGCATAAGCCACTTTGCCTTTAGAAGCTTCTCATATATATTACTGAAATACAGCTTTCACTTAAATTTCGATCATAAGCGACAAAACTAAAAAAAACTTACTCAACAAAAACCAATTTATGCAATGTTCTGATCGTAATACAAGACTTCTCAAAGAGTGACTATTAAATGTATGCAATTCAATTTAAAAAATTCTTAGACAGAGTTATTTTCCTATAATTAATCGAGTTTAAACCTATTTGCTTAATTAGATTTAGTGAAATTCGGTGTAGCATCGACTAATTGAATATGGAGCAGGTGAATTCACTTTGTACGGTGCAAGTTAGATAAAAAGAGTATTTAATAGTAATTGCACGTCCGAGCAGACCACATCCTGTGTTAGGAACCGTTTTTTATCGTAAAACATTTAAAAATGAGTACATTTATTATCCGTTTATAAGTTTTCGCGATCCAATAATTAATTCTCTATAGATGATTCATTAAGTTCTATAAAAAGTCATAATAAACCAAGTTTTATCTCCAAAATTCACATTTTACTCCATAACTAAGCCAATTCTTTCCCAGGATAAGTTCTGTCGTATTACCAAATGAATCACATTCATGCTAGAAGATGGCCTTATGTTAATCTCGATCTATGCAGTCAAGTATTTAAAAAAAATAATGAAGCACGAAAATTGGACCGACTGGCCCCGGTCTTCTTTATAATTAGAATATTCTTTTATATGAACCGGAAATTACTTGATATCACTGCCAGTCTCATTAACCCAATTGATTTGTTCCAAAGGTAATGCCGGGAATAGCAAGGATCGATTTGTCTCCACTGACCCAGAAAATCATTGGCTGCGTAATCGGCGAAAATGTGACAACGGAATATCCGTGGATCTACGTACGGAAGGAAATAATCGAGGACAATTTGGATCTTCATGCCGAAAGCAGTGATTTTCTACCTGTTCAGAATGAGATCAATACTTTTCCGGACAAAAATATGCTCATCGGATATGCCCCTTCACCGACTGAGAAAGGACAATTTTACATATGCCTTAATGAAGCTGGACGAGACGCAGTGGTAAGACTCGATGTAGACACCACAAGTTTTTTTATAAACAATTCCAGCCTATTTTTAACTTGTTGAAATAAGGATATACTTACACTGATAAAAAAAAATCGTTAGAACCAAGAAAACGTACGTTTGCGGGCGGCGAAAAGAATATTCTTTTGATGGAATGAAATGTGTAATTGATCGAAGCAACAGCTGAAAGAATCCAAAAATGATTCGATTACCATTGCCAAATATTTTGTGCAAACGAGAAAATATTCTTTTCGCCGCCCGCAAGCGCACGTTTTGTTGGTTGTAACGATTTTTTTTATCAGTGTACCAGAAATGCGAGGACTTAACGGAACAAGGTCTCTGCTAAATCTGTGCGAGAGAAAAATTCGTACAAATGCGTAAATTATTTTAAAAAAGCCGCTCAAAACTTTTTTTTCATTTGACTAAATTAAAAAACTAGGTAATCATAATTAAATTAACATTATTTTTTCTGGTTCGCACAGAAAATGGCAGAAAAACACACGACTCTAAGTACTCATTACTAAAATACTAAGCCGCAAAAAAATAATACAATTGCAAAAAATTCAGCATACACGCAAAAAAAGGCTTGGTTAGAACAACCAAGGTGCTTGGTTATATATGTGCCAGATGATTAATTGTTTAGACCAACCAAGTAATTTGTTAGGCTACCAATTTCTTAGTTGGACTAACCAAGTCACTTGGTTAGACCAACCAAGTAATTTGTTAGGCTACCAATTTCTTGGTTGGACTAACCAAGTCACTTTGTAAGCTAACCAAGTGACTTAGTTAGACCAACAAAGTAATTTGTTAGGCTACCAATTTCTTGGTTGGACTAACCAAGTCACTTTGTAAGCTAACCAAGTGACTTAGTTAGACCAACCAGGAAATTGGTAGCCTAACAAATGACTTGGTTGGTCTAACCAATTAATCATCTGGCGCATATATAACCAAGGCACTTGGTTGTTCCAACCAAGCCTTTTTTTCCGTGTACCTTTTTAAAAAAATTAGCAAAGTTTGAACCTAATCCGACAGAAATACATTTCGGTGAGGATATCCTTATTATATCGTTATTTGTACAAGTATCAAATATTCGCAAAAACTAACATAATCAAAATATAAGAGTAATGTAATAACATTACCATTATTGAACCATTCCAGGTGAAACACATTGAAAGTCTAAGACTCGAGCAAGAGGATCGTGTAAGAAATGCGGCTTACAAGTCTATCAGACAATGGACTGATTTGGGAAGTGGCGTTGAGGTTGACGACACCATCGTAAAGAAAACGAGACCTCTGTTCGAGATAGAGGTTTGCGGTCTTGTCAATACAGCTAAAAAAAATCGATAGGAGAATCTTGAGTTGCTGTCGCGACTGCAGAATATTATTAATTTCGTGAGAGAACTCTTATCAGAATACTAGTGAGTGGTACGCAAATATGAAATTTGTGTCTATCAGGTGGAATCGACATCAGAACTACTCAACGCTCCTATCAAGCTGATTGATCGTAACGTCGACGACCAACGAGACGGTTACGTTGAACTTCTGCCCTATCGTCAGACATTCGATAACGTGACGAGAAGACTCGTGTCAAAGGGCGAACAAGCAAGTTTGCCGCTTGTTGACAACGATGCTCAAACCGAACCGTCGATGCGCTTCAATTCGTGGTTTCAATATAATTACGAGTACAAGCCCATAAACACAACTGCTTACAACGAGGATGAAACACATGCTATGAAACGATTTCTCCGCAAATATACTAACGATATATGCGACAAGGTTTGCCAATTATCAACTAATTATTTTTGAATGGGCAATTAATTATTCTTTAAAAAATCATTATTAACTTAAACATAAAGTCGTACATATCATCAGGCTTTTAAGGCTACTACCATTTCTCGAATTAAGTCGGGTCGGATAATTTCAAATCGCAGCGTGTTGAATACTCGTTTTTATTTTTATTATGAAAAGTCATGACCTACCCCGTGTTTTAATGAGCATGCTAGTTAAAATTTTCCACGTACTTCTGTATAATAACTCAATGGATTAATTGTGGAACAAAAATAAGTAGGAACATAAATTTCTCTGTTTGTATTTTCTGGCAGAAAAAAAAATCTTCACAATTCTTTTCTTTATTTTCAATTTCATTTATTATGCGATTAGGTACAGCAGAATTCTACTTGGGACATTTACACAGACGATTACGGTAATCTGGTGCGCAACGAGAGGGATACTCTTGCACCGGTACCAATAGCTTATACCGAACATCAAAGCTACTACGATAAACAATTGTCGATGGACAAGGTAATCAACGATCTGTGCTGGCATCCACTATGGACTGGCATCGCTGCAGCAGCATACAGCGAACACGCCAAGAGTGAAAATCGTATCGGCCCATATCCTCACAATGAGGTAAATAATTTTATTGTCTTACCAACCACTTTCCAACAAGGTCATTTTTCTCTAGTACTCGGATATGGGCTTAAACAATCAGTACCGTTTCCAAAAGCGTAATTATAATCGACTTGCCATATAAATAACAATTTCTTTATACGTATTATCAACTGTTTTCAAAATAAACTTGCACACCAACATTAGTCAATTTTTAACAATGAACATCCATTTTAACTAATAAATTTGTCGAATATGTTGTCTAATTAAAACAACATTGTTTATAAAATAATAAAATTTGAGTTTCTCATTCCTCATGGAAATAAAGTATATCTGATTATATATACGAGATGTAAAACTTTTCGGCTCACTATATGGTTATCATGTATCTATTATATATCTTCAATTATTTATATATTGCTATATATAAACATCTATCCACGGTTTATATATTCGGTATATAAGAGATATAGAATTTTTTGCCACAACATATACATTTATTCATGCATACACCGAGAGAAAAAGTTTCATTGATTCACGGAAATCTTTGCCAATGAAATGAAATACCTGAATTTCAATACTATCTTTTCTTTGAATGATCTCAAACTCAATGAAAAGTAGTGACATTGATTCGAAGAAACATTTATTTAAACCAAAGAACCTTTTTCATTGATTTCAAAGATATCGTCTCTGATTGAATAAAACCTTCTTTTTACCAGCTCAAAATTTCGAATCCTATTTTTTCCTGAAGTACGCGGCAGATAAAGCTCAAATTTTATGAGTATGTAAGGAAGTACGGCAGAAATAAGCTAAGCTTCTGGCTCCTCGAAACTCAAAGCCGTTCGTTCGGGAGAACCGGAAAACAAAAAAGTGAGGTTAGGTGCGAGAGAGAGATCAATGAAAACGTTTCTTTGAACCAATGAAAACATCTCTTTAAAACAATGAAACTGCTTCTTTATTATATGCTCACTAAGTAAATCTATATTTACAGGCAATGAAAAGTTCTCTTTGAAATTCAAATGCACTATTTCATTGAAATCAAAGAAATATTTCGTTGAAATCGATGAAAAAAAAATCAATTCACCCATTTCTTTGGCTTCAATGAAATCTTTTCTCTCGGTGTATAAACTATGTATCCGAGTGTATATCTGAAGTATACTTAATTCCCACGGCGGATAGATAACTGAAAACAGTACAATTTGATATATACATCCAACAGTTTTGAATATCAATAAAATGAAGGTACTCAGAGCTTGTGAAGGTAATAACCAAGTCCTTATCTGGTCGTTCAACGACTGTCTCACCCCCAAATTGGTTCTGGAATGTCCGCGAGAGGTGACGGCAGTTTCGATATGTCCACTCGATGGAAATGTCATCGTAGGTGGATGCGCAAGTGGTCAAGTACGTATTGACAAAACGATAGCATTCCCAAACTCTCGAGTGACGTAAAAACGGGATATTAAAAGAGGTTTTCGTTTAACCACCGGACAGATAGCAATTTGGTCGATTCCGGGAAAAATTGAACTGGTGGAAGCGGTGATGGTTCAAACGGCAGCTCAGGTCAAATACCGAATAGCCATGAGATCTCTCATGTCATGGATGCGAGATTCGACCACATCTTCTGTTGTCAAACCAGCGGCAATGTCTTCGTTGCAGTACAGTCAAACAGCACCGATAACGGCAATCGTCTGGTTGCCTGCTTACGACAAAGTTGACAAGAACGGTAGAATCAGCAGTTTACCAGCAAATTCAAGCGCGGATGAGCTCAGCTGGCAGTTAGCAACATCAAGTGAGGATGGCACTATAGCATTCTGGAATTTGAGGTACAGTACAACCTCGATTATTGTCCGCGAACCTCCTAGAAAATATCTGACACCGAGCGCAAATGAGACAAATCGATTCCGATGATGATGAGGAAATATAAGCGGCTACAAATTAGCCAACTCCAAGATGTAAAGGAGTAGGTGCTCATTATCAAAATTATCATCACAGGTGGGATCACGTCTAAATATATTTTACACAAATAACTACGTCTGAATAACTTGGTCAAGTGAACATTATCATAAATAACTTGTGGTGAAAATGACTTGTGCTTAAATAACTTCGTACAAAAATAACTTGTGACAAAATAATTACTTGTTTTGTAGATTTTGGTTTTTACTCGTTTTTTTCTATTGTTGTGTGTATTGGTGCGCAAAAATTAACTTAATAATTAATTTACAAAAATCACTTTTATTTATCAATCTGTTATATTGTCAAATATATTCTATTGTTAACACTTTTTTTTAAACATACTTAGTTTATTACGTCATGCTATACTTGTGGGCATTTGTTTTTCTTGAGTTTCTTGATTTGATTATTTTATTTTTTTTACAATAAGAAATAATCACAATGACAAATTATTGCGCGAATCATCCACTTATACTGACTTTTTTAGGTTCTTTAGGGCGTTAGTTAGGTTGGCGTTCGTTTCTTTCCGGAGTTAATTAGTTTGGTATTTTCCTTATATTTGTTCTTTAGGTTCGTTAGGTTAGTTGTGGTTCTTTAGATTAAGATATTTTGTCGTTGTGATATTTCGTCGGTGTAATATTTTGTCCGTGTGATAATTTGTTTTGTGATGTTTTGTCCGTGATATTTTGTCGTGTTATATAACGTCATGCAACCATAATTCATATGGGCTAGTGTATGGTGGGGAAGTAATGGTAATTTTTAATTGAAATTGTGGTTTATTTGAAGTTTTTTTGCCGGTAGTTGTTTTTGTTGTGGTCTTTTTGGTTGGAGTTATTTGTGTATGAAGTTATTCTTGTACGTTGTTTTTTTCTTTTTTTGTTCAGGTTGTTTTGACCAGGTTTTTTTGTCGAAAATTGTTTAGACATGGACCCGGACAGGTTCTTTCAAAGCAATATTTATTTTTATGTAGTTTTTATTCAAATAATTGTAATATTTGTTTAATTCGTTTGATTGAAAAAAATAAATCCAGAATTTATTAAAGAGAACCAATGAAATACTCACTTGCAAAAACTGAAAAAATAACGTTACCTCAAAAAGGATGAAATATTTAATTGGTTTTAGTCATTTTTTATCTCGGTAGACAAGAGAGCTGGTTCATATATGTGAGGAAGACTCGCTAGCCATTGGCCCTCGTTTGTTGTCCGAACTTCGACGTGGTTGATCGGAATCTCCGATCTCCAGTCGGACATCGAACGAGGCTAGAATATCCACGCAACTCACTGCATTACCAAAAAAAATCCAGACATTGACAAAAAGCTCGATATAAAGAAAAGTAATGAGCTCATCTTTAGGCATTCATTGAAGCCTGCCTCAGTTCTTCAAATCCAACCACCCTCCCATCAGGCGCCATGTTCTGACTTCTCTTATTTCACTCATAAAACTTTTCCACAATTATGAACCCATTCAATGTGCTAGCGATAGAGAATGGACAATCAACTGCAGTCAATTGTTCCAAAAGGGGAAAAGACTCAATTTTTTCTTGTCTCTTTCTTCATTAGAAGTACGAAATATATATGGTAGTTTTATTAAATAAAGCTGGAGACCTTCCGTGGATAAAGACAAAATAGGCGTGCGAGACAAGAAAAAGAAGAAAGCTGTTCGACGACCAGAACCCCTTGTTCAATCGATCTCGTCTTTCAAAGCCCTCGATGGAATTCTCCGCCCCGTTTACATGCTCGAGGTAAATTATCCAGACGAGGACCGGCGGGTCGTTATCACCACGATGAGCATTTACAGTCCGAAAATTCGGAAGGAACAAACCGAGCCATTTCCCATTACTAAGGATAACGTGACAGTGAGAAAGTATTACAAACCCTTGATTGAGAAACCGGATTACCAATTGGAACCAAAGATCTTGATCGGTACCGTGGAGGGTGACGTAGCCAGAGTAACGTGGGAAGGTTATGAATTCAGTACTGGGCTTATCGTTAACCGGGAGAATACCCAGTGGATCTGGGGTAACTGCAATATTCACGATGGACCTGTCACTCATTCGGTTAGATCCAAATATCTGAATGACGTCTTTGTAACCGTTGGTGGAAAGGTTTTCGCTGTATGGCGCGAGGATTGTGGTGAACCTGTCTTCTGGCGAAAATCGAATGTGAGGTAATTATCATTGCAGTAATTATATAATTATAATTGAAGTGACGTTCAGTGTATTATCTTAACTTTTAACTTAACTCTTCCATTGGCTATTTTTGTTTCAATAAATTCCTTACTCGAGATACCAATGTACGGATAAGGAGAATTCTAAAACGTCCAGAAAAAAATGCAAACAATGCATGCGTGAATATTCAGTCCTCACTTACCTACTAATATATAACAACAAAATGTTGTACGTTTATTGATCAATCATAAACAAATAATAGAAATGGAAATTGACCCTGCAATAGCTTAGATGAGAGATTAAAATATAGGCTTAGTTTCATCTCTAACGTTTTCCCTTGATTTAATCTTCTTAATTCTTTGTCTTCTAGATATGAAAAAGAACAACACCGCATAGTTCATTCCGGTTTATCAGTTTATTAAACAAAACAAAAAGTGTCTCATTTAGGTATATGGGACTTATTATTTCAATTAAATTTTTAGACTTTGCAGAGTCTCCAAGCTGCTAAAGTATATCACGAGTTTAAGAATTCGTCTTTTTCTTCTTCTTCTGCTTCTTCTTCTTTACCAACTCGACCAGGCCTATACAAATAGTGTAGGCGATCTGGGCTGGCCTCTGACATGCCATCCAATCTCCTAATTTGAAAATTCATATTTCTACTTTTCAAATATTTACAACATCCTATATTTACCATGTGTAAGAAATCATGCCACTTTCCGTCATCGAAATATTAAAGTGTCCGGTGCTGAATTCGTCGTGAAAACGACGTCTCTTGAATCATATAAAATATTGATAACAAATCCGATCAATATCAGGCCACTTTTGTAGCGCCCCGTGTACATAAGACGTACTTTCCGAGTCACGTTTCCGAGTATTGTCGTCTTCGCGACATCCGCACCGTCTCGTCGTGTCTTCGACACGAACTTTTACAATTTCCAGTTGTGAAACAAAACGGAATAGCGATTTGCCACTCGCAAAGATGACAAAAATAGCAGTTCTTTTTTTTTTTTTTTGTTCGCATACCCTTGAGATATTCTGCCAGACTCAAGCTGCCAATCACGGAAAAGTGGCGGAGAATAATGTTACCCAACGCATGATCGACGACTCCATCTTCTCATAGATGTTTTCACCCCTCTAACAGCTCAGATCGCTGATATTTTTATATGCTTAACCTCGATCATGACAGATATACGGCCTGTTGCTGGGGCACCTTTAGACCCACCGTTCTCATATTAGCCCGCGGCGACGGCACCGCCGAGATCTGGGACTTTATCGTCAAGAGTCACGAGCCCAGTTTCACCCAAGGCGTCTCGGGTCGCATAATAACCGGGATACACACGCACGAGCTATATCTTCATCCTCAATGCGTTGGTTTCTGCGACTTCAACGGTACCCTCAGGGTTTTTACCGCCCCGGCAGATCTCCTAAACTACGATGAATCCGACATCGACTGGATGAGGAAATTCGTTGATCGCGAGGTCGACAGGGTAACATTGATATGAATTTCTGCTACTACTCGATATATGGCCGTGAAACAAAAATGTCTCAACATTCTTCTAAATTCTGTCTGTACTGACAGATTCGCGAATTCAAACTTTGGCAAAAAACATGGAACGAAACAAATGAGGATAATATCGAAAAACGAAAAAAACTCGCCGAATTGGAAGCTGAAAAAAAGAAACTCGAAGCCGAGGAAAAGATCAAGGCGGAAATGGAGGAGATGATGAACAAACAGAAACTTTCGAAAACTGCTAAAACAGTGCGTATATTTTAAACGTGTTTCCGTTAAGGTTGTTGATCAACGGCATTAGGAAGGGGATAGGTGCGGTGATGTGCGGGATGTGAGGCAGGCACGGCATCCGGAGCGACGTCAGCTCACTTCGCATAGTTTCACGATGTATTGTCTAACATTTAATGTAATTTTTCTTCAAAAACACTTATAACCCCACAAAAAAGTTACACCGTCATAATCCTCATACTTTGCACTGTATAATATGCGTTTTTCATAAAGCTGGCAATTCCCACACGGAAGATATAAGTAAATAAATGTGGCCGGTGATGCCTCACGCTATACAACCAATGTATCTTACGAGTTGTTTGGTGTCAATTTAACGTTCAATATCTCAAAAAAGAATGTTATAATCGGATTAAACTTTTTTAGTAGTCGATGAAGAAAACCTTCACCTATGCACTGTATAAATTTCGAAAAGCTGGCACCATTTTCACGGTTTTGATCAACAACTTTAAGTGATCGGCTTAGTTTGACAGGCCGAAAATTAATTTATACGGAATTATTTCCAAGTACAAAGCATTTTTGTAGGAATTGTAGAATTTATTTATAAATATTTCGACTTAATAATTCAATTAAACGAGAATAAGATCTATATTTACCGTTTATGGTAAATATTGGTGGATTCCTCATTGGTAAAATGACCTAAGACAAAAATAAGATCAACCTGTGAGTTCTTAAAGATTTTTAAGAAATCACTTGCGGGTCGATACGCACTGGTCCACCTTACTGCGTTGGTCCATATTCACCGCGTTTACCCTAGACACTTTACTTAACGAGGCACAGTAAATGTGTCCATTGTGATTGAGATGATCACAAAGCTTTTTCTGTACAGAGTCGAAAGCCTGGAGAGTTCTTGGAAGAGGCAAGGGACCATTGGAGATCGATGGAACTCAAGCGGATGCAAGGAGTTATCCTAGAGAAAAAGGGTCTGAGTGCAGACATTCTTGAAAGGCAGAGAGCACCGGTTCTCCAACTGCGACAGGACGCAAAACGAAAAAAACAAAAAATTCGCGAGATAATGCAACTGAAAGATAAGATATTCGAAGATACGACGGCGTTCCTGTTTCCGGAACAGTATAAATCCGATCGCAGAAGCACAGTTGGACAGAGACTCTCAGTCAGTCAAGAAGAAGAAGAAGAAGAGCCGACTGCTGAAATGAAAGTTTTAATGGATGAAGAACCAACGGTGATTTCCGCAAACAAATTTCTTGCTATTATCAGCAGATACTTATCTTAATCGGTGCTGGGAACTTAAAAAAAAAGTAGTATTAAAAGTTCTCTTGAAAGAAAAGAAACATTTTTTTTAAATTTATATTTAGAGTGGCGATTATGATTCACAATATATTATTGAAAAATATTGATAAAAACTAAAATTATTTATCAAGTTTTATAAAAATTTGTATTTCCAGTTACGGAAATACTGTAATCATTATTTTCGATAAAAAATATGTTTAACATTTTTTTTAAATTCCTAATAATATTTCCCTAGATTCCCCAGACGCCCAGACCTTTTTAAGGTTTTGAAGAAAAATGTTTGCTATATAGAAATCAATATTTGTCACCTTTATTGTCAGCCTATATTCTCAAGTGCATAAAATAGTGTAATACGTATATTATAATATAATAATCACAGTTACAATACTGAAAGGAAAATATAGTCTGAACGACTTAAGGGGAGGGAGTCAGGTCAAAAAATTGATTTTGGAAATTCAATATCATCCAAATCCTATTGCGTATAAACATGCCCAACGCAACTATATTGTTGGTACTCGGTGAAAGGAATTTTTACTGTCGTCTGACTTGCATATGCTTTTCAATATTATCTTAAGCAAAGTTCTTAGTTTTACCATTCTGCGCATGATTCAGATCAAACTACCAGGCAGGTTGGAATAGTTGACGTCTCATTTTCTTCTTCATGAAAAGATACACCGTCTAAATGGAGCAAATGTTAATAAAAGGTAATATTTTAAGTGACACAATTATTAATAAATAAATTTTATGCTATTTTCTAAATCAGTGATTAACTTTGCTTTTAGAATGAAAAAAAATAGTTTGCTCCATTTAGCCGGTGTATCTTTTCATGAAGAAGAAAATGAGACGTCAACCATTCCAATCTGCCTAGTAGTTTGATCTGAATCATGCGCAGAATGGAAAACCTAAGAACTTTGCTTAAGATAATATTGAAAAGCATATGCAAGTCAGACGACAGTAAAAAATCCTTTCATCAAGCACCAACAATATAGTGCATTGGGCATTTTTATATGCAATAGGATTTGGATGACATTGAATTTCCAAAATCAATTTTTTTTACTTGATTTCCTCCCCTTAATGTTTCTCATATACCGATTGTCAGAAAGAACAAAATGTTACTAGATAATTTTAATTTTCAATATGCTAAATTTAACTTCATTTAATTTTGAATATGCTTCAATATGCTATTTTAATAGTTCTAGGCTCGCATGAAGGTAGGAAAAAATTATTAACTGGTAGTTCAATGAGTATTTGAATTTAAAAAAATCGTTCCTAATACTCATGATTTGCTTGTGATTCCACCAGAAAAAATTTGTCAGTCCAGAGCAAGAGATAATAAACGATTTCATGGAGATCCAGAAAGAGGCATTGGCATCAATAAAGAAAAATCCTTATAAGCCGAATGTTGAATGGCGAAAGGTACTCTGCGAGGGCAAAGTGAGAAGACGGACTATGGACGTCGGGCTGACGAGAAGCAACAGACCGAAGGGCCGGAAGTTCTCGCAGGAAGTGCCGGAAGTTTGTGAACCTTCGACCGACCGAAATACAGCTTCCGGCAACGTGGCTTGCGAAGCACGAACCAATGCAGACGAAGCAGGTCCTTAAACAATGCCAGGCGGACTTCCTGCTGCCTACGATCATTTAACTATTTGAGGCTGCTACTGAACGCTAGTAATGAACTTCGTGGCAGCTGCGACGCCGTCGTGAACTTTAAACTCCGGCGCAAGTAATCAAACTCAGTGCTGCCTTTTTGTAAGTTAAAAATATGTGTTCAATAAAAATGTTTGATATTTTTAAAAACGTTCATAAAACTATATAAATATATGTTTAAAGAATATTTTTTCATTATTTAAAACCAAAGATTATAGGTATTTCAATCGCTGAACATTAGCAAGACCAGGAATTGCTGATAGTACATAATTTATTGAATAATCATCCATTGAATATCTCTCGGAGAATGAAAATATGAAAAATATACGTGGAAGAGATATTTTTAGGTACGAGCTGTCAGTTCAGCCGTTATCTTCTGCCTTCTCACAAATTCCCAACAATTAACCATATTTTCCTACTACATGACAGCATTTTACATGTATTTTTTTCAGATTATTTTCCGATTAATTAACCCCTTCACTGTCAGAAAAACGTATTCTCCTATACGTTCTTGCCCCTATAGAGGCCACAAGGGGTTAAGGAGTTAAATTTTCATTTCAAATAATTTATACCTTCGAGAACAAAAATAGTGCACGAAGAATACAAGGGGAACATTTTCCATTTTTGATGAAGTCTAGATTGTAATGGTACATTTTAATTTCTATTTTAAACGAACCGAGACTGACTCATCGTGCTAAATAAATTGATCTTTTTTCACCCAGTCTGGTATATTTTAACATAATATAAATATATAGAATTTGCAGGGATGAGTAGAAAACCCACAGAAAAATCGACAATGTGGCTATCAAAGTATTAACCAATCAAGAATATCCAAAATATTCGTTTTTATCCCAATTCGTATGATGTTGTCATTAGGTCAATTTTCTGTCTTATCGATGTTCAAATCGATAGACAGATCGAGATTTGGTCGATCGATCCCTGAATGACCAATTTTTACGTACTCGATTCATGGCTGAATCGTTTAATTATGGCCCAATTCATTTCGATCCTTCAGATCGAATCGTTTGTAACAATCTGACAATTCTAGCTTTGAGACAGGTATGGGTTGACATAGTTTGCAAAAACGTCTTTCTACTTTTCCGCGAAACTCTCTACTGGAACTCCGATAAATTCCCCAAACGAGCCCATGCATCTTTGAGTGCATTTTCTCTTCTTCTCGACTCGGTCACGGTCGATGAGGCAACTGCAATCGTGTAAAAGCGTTTTTACGTGAGAATTCTCTTAGATTATTTTCAGCGCGTCTGTATGCGAATAAAATCAGTATAAGATAAATGGGGATTAGCAGTTCGTATAATAAACGTTTGTTTTTATTCAAATACTTAAGGGGAGAGAGTCAGGTCTAAACAATTGCCGTTAGAAATTTAATATCATCCCTATCCTAATGACTATAAACAGGAGCAAGAAGCAACATTGTTAATACTCAATGAAAACAGTTTTTTTCCTTTTGACAGATTTACACACGCTTTTTTGTTTTGGCTTAAGCAGATTTTTCAGTTTTTAGTAAACTGTTTCGTCGATTGGCCTCGGTGAGGTCTTATTTCCACTGTTCTTCTCCATGAGGAGATACATTGACTAAGCGGAGGAAATATTAATAAACGGTAATAATTTATAAATTGCATTAGTATAAATGAATAAATTTAATGGTTTTTAATTAAATAAATGGATAAATCTGCTTTAAGGATGAAAAAAAATAGTTTGCTCCGTTTAGAAGATGTGTCATTTCATGGAGAAGAAAATGAGACCTTACCAATGCAAATTAATCAAGCAGTTTAGTTACCATCATGCACAGAGTGAAAAATCTGAAAACTGTGCTTAAGACGAAATTAAAAGTCGTGCGTAACTCTGCCAAAAAGAAAAAATGCTTTTGCGATCTACCAAAAATTTAGTTTGTTAATCACTTGTATACACATTAGGATGTGGATGTCATTGGACTTCAAAATTCAATTATTTAGACCTGACTCTCTCCCCTGAACAATACTTATGTTTACATAAAAACTTCACAATTTCGATCGATCGATAGTAAAACTTAGAAAAAAAAATGATTGAATGAACTAAATCCACCCTCTACATTTTTAGTTGGTTTAAAAAATATTTTGGTTACGACAAATAAATTTTTAACAACTAGATCTAATAATTATTGAAAAAACTAAACATTCGGTTAATCTAATGAAAATTTTGTTTGAATGAAGGTGATTTAGTTAATTCAACAATTTCTTTTTCTATGTGGTTAAAGATCTGCCACGTGAGTTCGACGAGTACAGGGATCTACTTCAATCTATCGTACAGATCCTTAAACACCTCCAGGATCGTTGTAATAGCACACCCCACGTGTACTAATCTCCCGCAGTTTTTTTTATCACCGATTCAGTCCAACGTCGCTCTTTTCCATAGATCCTCATCAACTGGTGTTGTGGCTAATATAGCCAACGGGTATGTGAGAAAACGCGATCATGGCACCACAAATGGAGAATAGAGGCTTCGGGCATTCGAGCGGCGGTTATCACGGGGTGAATCAATGAGATCGGACGGGGGGGCAGAAACAAGAGAATCACAACGCTGCGTGGAACTTATAACGGAGAACAGCGAAGAATTGAACGACGGGGTGAGAATATACATATATATTTATGTATATATGTATATATATATAGTATGAGGGAAATGAGCGAACATCCTCGGGACGCGGCAATTTTTCACAATTAAAGCGGATTAAAACTCGGTGGGGTAGCGGAGGCGTAAATGAATTTGAAATTTCAAACTACCGGACCACCGCTTCGGTTATTTTTTTTTTTCTTCTTCTTATACCCTGTCACAATTCCGCCGCGATGGGGAGGCGCAGTGAAGATAAAGAAGACCGAAGACGCAGCTAAAGAAGAAGCGGGCGCCTGCGAAGATGACGAGGGTGTCTGTCAGTCCGTGGCGTCATTATCCCAGGCTGGATGTCCATGAACGTTAAGAGTGGAGCGGTGTCCTTCGTCCTTCATTTCCCAAGAGTCTCGTACTCTCATCCGATTTTCCACTCTCGTCCCTCCATTTCGCCATCGTCGTTCCCTCGCTTGGTATAGATGATTTTTCGTCTTCCTCACAATCGTCTACCGGTTGTCTTCGTCTTTATTAAGCGTTCCGACGTCATGGACAAAATCTTTCGTTATTTCAATTCCAACTCAATTCATTCGTCCTAGAAATACGAAAAGACGAGAATGAGCCGTCGAATTATCCAAATCTCGGTTCAAGTTACGAAATCTCAATGAAGAAAAAGTCCCATCATTTTCATTCTATCACGATTCATTAGTTCTGAAGTCTCAAGAAAAAACATGAGAAAGAAGAGGTGAATTTTCAAAACCCCTGTTCAATTTATACCAGTGAAAATTTACTCACAAACCAAAGTAGCAACGACCCTCGTTCCTTTCTCCTCTCGAGACCCATTTCTTCTCTCCTAGTTCTTGGTACACCCAACAGCGAACTAATGATACTACTTTTCTCGCGCTCTTTCTCTCTTAACGTGTCTTCTTACAGCAAGAAAACCACCCTCGCCTTGCGTTACCCGCTCGAACAGAATCGGGAAGCACGGGTAACGGGAAGACCGAGAAGAAAAGTGAAAAAGTGGAAAGAGCAAATGAGAGGCGCCAGATCTGGGGGGAAGCGAAAATAAAAAGTATAAAAAATAATAAACAAAAAAAAACGCCGCAACGAGAGTGAGAGAGAAAGATGAAAATAATGCCAAGCTGACTACGGTTGAGTGCATACGTATATTCTATGAAAGAAGTAAAAAGAGTTACTATCATCATTATCATACTTGTTACTGAATAACCCGACAAGTGCGTGAGTTGAAATGTGAATAGTCGGGGTGCGCGCATGAACGAAGAAGTGAATGAGTGAAATGCACACGCAAAAGAAGGTGGAGCGGAGAAAGGGAGAGAAATAAAGATAAAGTGAAGGGGGTAGGTACGGATGAACGGCAGCACTCGTGACTGTAATTAAACGGAACCGTTATAAACGCGAATGCTGACTGGTTTGAATGAGGGAAGGTATAGTACGCGTTTAGGCGTGGAAGGGTGCCAGTCATTATGATAATTATGAAGCGTCCGTCTGTTGGACCGAATAGCGTCTACCTCGTCCTATTTCCTCTCCGCACCGCACTCCACTCATCTCGTACACCCATTACCAACGATCCGGTGAATTCATCGCACGCTCATAATCGCTGAATTCCCCCCCTGCTCGACCATTCAAAATTATATCCCGGTCATTTTACGAAGCAATCTAGGTGGAGTTTCATAAGTGGCACGATACTGGGCCAGTTCTAGCGGTTAAGGACTTGTACCATGTCTCATGTCTAGTATTGGTATAACGTTGCTATTGGTGCGAGATTTAAAAACAACTGCTCAGTTCTGTAGATCAAAGATGCAACAAGATAGGCAATTCTGCATAAGCACCACAATGTAGTCCATACCAGTTTTATGGTGTTAATACGATTCAGACTTTTGTTCGAATGCGCAAAAATGCAACTAGTGAATTTCCTTCATATACTCAATGATGCACTTCCTAATGCAGCATTAAACATAACATTTTGCAAAACGATTATTAGCCGATTATCTCCATTTGGGAAATATCAAAGTCCTTGTGGTTATGCCAGTGAATTCATCGCACGCTCATAATCGCTGGATTCCCCCTTACTCGACCATTCAAAATTATATCCCGGTCATTTTACTAAGCAATCTAGGTAGAGTTTGATAAGTGGCACAATACTGGGCCAGTTCTAGCGGTTAAGGACTTGTACCATGTCTCATGTCTAGTATTAGTGTAACGTTGCTATTGGTGCGAGATTTAAAAACAACTGCTCAGTTCTGTAGATCAAAGATGCAATAAGATAGGCAATTCTGCATAAGCACCACAATGTAGTCCATACCAGTTTTACGGTGTTAATACGATTCAGACTGTTTTTCGAATGCGCAAAAATGCAACTAGTGAATTTCCTTCATATACTCAATGATGCACTTCCTAATGCAGCATTAAACATAACATTTTGCAAAACGATTATTAGCCTATTATCTCCATTTGGGAAATATCAAAGTCATTGTGGTTATGCCAGTGAATTCATCGCACGCTCATAATCGCTGGATTCCCCCTTACTCGACCATTCAAAATTATATCCCGGTCATTTTACTAAGCATTCTAGGTAGAGTTTCATAAGTGGCACGATACTGGGCTAGTTCTAGCTGTTAAGAACTTGTACCATGTCTCATGTCTAGTATTGGTGTAACGTTGCTATTGGTGCGGGATTTAAAAGCAACTGCTCAGTTCTGTAGATCAAAGATGCAACAAGATAAGCAATTCTGCATAAGCACTACAATGTAGTCCATACCAGTTTTACGGTGTTAATACGATTCAGACTTTTTTTCGAATGCGCAAAAATGCAACTAGTGAATTTCCTTTATATACTCAATGATGCACGTCCTAATGCAGCATTAAACATAACATTTTGCAAAACAATTATTAGCCTATTATCTCCATTTGGAAAATATCAAAGTCCTTGTGGTTATGCCAGTGAATTCATCGCACGCTCATAATCGCTGGATTCCCCCTTACTCGACCATTCAAACTTATATCCCGGTCATTTTACTAAGCAATCTAGGTAGAGTTTCATAAGTGGCACGATACTGGGCCAGTTCTAGCGGTTAAGGACTTGTACCATGTCTCATGTCTAGTATTGGTATAACGTTGTTATTGGTGCGAGATTTAAAAACAACTGCTCAGTTCTATAGATCAAAGATGCAACAAGATAGGCAATTCTGCATAAGCACCACAATGTAGTCCATACCAGTTTTACGGTGTTAATACGATTCAGACTGTTTTTCGAATGCGCAAAAATGCAACTAGTGAATTTCCTTCATATACTCAATGATGCACTTCCTAATGCAGCATTAAACATAACATTTTGCAAAACGATTATTAGCCTATTATCTCCATTTGGGAAATATCAAAGTCATTGTGGTTATGCCAGTGAATTCATCGCACGCTCATAATCGCTGGATTCCCCCTTACTCGACCATTCAAAATTATATCCCGGTCATTTTACTAAGCATTCTAGGTAGAGTTTCATAAGTGGCACGATACTGGGCTAGTTCTAGCTGTTAAGAACTTGTACCATGTCTCATGTCCAGTATTGGTGTAACGTTGCTATTGGTGCGGGATTTAAAAGCAACTGCTCAGTTCTGTAGATCAAAGATGCAACAAGATAAGCAATTCTGCATAAGCACTACAATGTAGTCCATACCAGTTTTACGGTGTTAATACGATTCAGACTTTTTTTCGAATGCGCAAAAATGCAACTAGTGAATTTCCTTTATATACTCAATGATGCACGTCCTAATGCAGCATTAAACATAACATTTTGCAAAACAATTATTAGCCTATTATCTCCATTTGGGAAATATCAAAGTCCTTGTGGTTATGCCAGTGAATTCATCGCACGCTCATAATCGCTGGATTCCCCCTTACTCGACCATTCAAACTTATATCCCGGTCATTTTACTAAGCAATCTAGGTAGAGTTTCATAAGTGGCACGATACTGGGCCAGTTCTAGCGGTTAAGGACTTGTACCATGTCTCATGTCTAGTATTGGTATAACGTTGTTATTGGTGCGAGATTTAAAAACAACTGCTCAGTTCTATAGATCAAAGATGCAACAAGATAGGCAATTCTGCATAAGCACCACAATGTAGTCCATACCAGTTTTACGGTGTTAATACGATTCAGACTTTTTTTCGAATGCGCAAAAATGCAACTAGTGAATTTCCTTCATATACTCAATGATGCACTTGCTAATGCAGCATTAAACATAACATTTTGCAAAACAATTATTAGCCTATTATCTCCATTTGGGAAATATTAAAGTCCTTGTGGTTATGCCAGTGAATTTATCGCACGCTCATAATCGCTGGATTCCCCCTTACTCGACCATTCAAAATTATAACCCGGTCATTTTACTAAACATTCTAGGTAGTTTGATAAGTGGCACAATACTGGGCCAGTTCTAGCGGTTAAGGACTTGTACCATGTCTCATGTCTAGTATTGGTATAACGTTGCTATTGGTGCGAGATTTAAAAACAACTGCTCAGTTCTGCAGATCAAAGATGCAACAAGATAGGCAATTCTGCATAAGCACCACAATGTAGTCCATACCAGTTTTACGGTGTTAATACGATTCAGACTTTTTTTCGAATGCGCAAAAATGCAACTAGTGAATTTCCTTCATATACTCAATGATGCACTTCCTAATGCAGCGTTAAACATAACATTTTGCAAAACGATTATTAGCCTATTATCTCCATTTGGGAAATGTCAAAGTCCTTGTGGTTATGCCAGTGAATTCATCGCACGCTCATAATCGCTGGATTCCCCCTTACTCGACCATTCAAAATTATATCCCGGTCATTTTACTAAGCAATCTAGGTAGAGTTTGATAAGTGGCACAATACTGGGCCAGTTCTAGCGGTTAAGGACTTGTACCATGTCTCATGTCTAGTATTAGTGTAACGTTGCTATTGGTGCGAGATTTAAAAACAATTGCTCAGTTCTGTAGATCAAAGATGCAACAAGATAGGCAATTCTGCATAAGCACCACAATGTAGTCCATACCAGTTTTCTGGTGTTAACACGGTTCAGACTTTTTTTCGAACACCATTTAATTTTACAAATTCTATAAGAAGTTCTTTCGCAAAAAAATACCTTCCCGCCATAACAGACAATTCCTTAAAAAAGGTCATTATACCGGATTATCTTCGTTTGGAGAAGTCAAGAACCCTGGAATTGAAGAAAATGGAATTGAACTTAAAATTGAACATTACATTAAAGATACTATTTGACAAACGTTAAAAAATTAAACATTTTCACAAGGTTCATATTTTTTGTAGCTGCGTTTACCCAGTTCGATTATAAATCTTCATATTTGACGTTCTTTCGAAAATGGTATAAACACCTTGGAAAAAAAATTCTTTAACCTGTAACTGTTTAATTGATTTTTTTAATTACTTCTGCATAGGACTTCACAATGAACCCCTAATCTCAGATTGTACTCACGAAGAGGACAAGACCATGCATCGTCAATTAAATCCATCGAGGAAAACTAATCTTTGAGACAAGTTGAAAATGGACAAATATGACAAATATGAAAATGAACACCAATGAAATAGGCTACAAAAAAATCACTGTTGCACGATTCCATAGGTATGATTACAACTCAATTTCATGTTCATCATTTTAAGCTGGCGCAGCTTTCTTATACTTCCAAATATTGTCGATAGTCTATAAAAAATATCTGTAAGTACAATTTTGATATGCAGTAAAGCGCGCACTATACCTCCGTCACTGTAAACAAATCCGAAACCGGCTAGCACAGGTTTTCAGCAGTTTGCGTGAGCCCATCGGCGATTGTAGTACGGTAGAGGATGTCGGCTGCAGTAGTTTCGTGGTAGTGAGGTCTGGGGGCGGGTCGGCTATTACACTATACGAGGAAAGGAGTATTTATGAAAACCGGATACAGCCAGGCCCCGACATAACCCAACTACAGGCAAAATGCCGAAAGAGCGTATGGTCTAGAAATAAAATGAAAAGGAGAAACAGCCATAAAATAAACAGTCATTGCCAAAAGAGCTACATTCGATCGTACCGATTAAATTTTATTTGTTTTACTTTATCTGAATTGGCCGTTTCGCCGTTTTTTTAATTCCTAAGCAGGGAAGACTAAATAAGTAGCGGGTTTACTTAAATCACTCGCGGTAAAATTCGGATGTGTTGTGTAAATTTTAATCTTTCTAACAAATTCGTAAGTACTTCACTGAAATTATAACTTATGTTCGACTTTCGGAAAAATTCGACCGTATCTCAAATAATTACACTGAATAAAAACGAATTTAGTAATGTAAAAGTAAATTTTTCTCGTCTAGTTAAAAAGGTTTGGCGAAACTATTAGTGAAAGGGGCTCCTTAAAAAATGTTCAACTTCAATGCTACCTGCAATTTAAGTCTAGATATATAACATTTGGTGCCTCCTGTGCTGAAAGGTTGCGGATAGAATCAAAGATTATACGATTGGGCAAGTAGAATCATTGAAAAATAATCTATCTTCTTCCAAAAAGTTGGTAGCTCGAGATATCTCGAAAATCTCGAAATTCTTGCAGTCATTGTAATTTTTTTTTATTGGTATGTCATGAGACACACTGAGACCAAGTTCGTGCATTGAAATTTTTTGCTTATGTCAAATGTCAAAATTTGTATAAAAAGTGTTTTGATATGCATTTATGCCATTCAATACGAGTGTATGCTGGCGAATGGGACCAATGTTTGAAGTGTCATCAATGGGCTCACTTCGCGTGATATTAAATTTTCATAACTGTAGCGTAGTATGAAAAGTCGAATCATTTCGGCGGTTCTCGGATTATTCGTTGCCACAAATAACCACGGCCATACAGAACGTTAAAAATTGTACATAACATATCAAATCGATTGTAGTATACAACCCCAGTATTGGTATTGGGAATCATTGAACCAACATTTTGTTTTATAAACCTCAAGTCAAAAGTGATTTAACTAGATCAATTCTCCTCTAGTTTTCATCATTAGCAAAACACTGTATCTAAATTGAGGGATGCAGTGAGAATGAAAAGCAGGATCGTCAACAATAATCACAGGCTGGCTATTTGCGAATTATCGTTAAAGCGATCCCATCGTTTATTCAGATCAGCCAAAAACGATCTCTCATACCAAAAATCGTGAATATTAATTAATCGTGGCTTAACTCAATCATGCTCTTACCTTTGCACATGGATTGGTTGTAGTTTTAATTAATAACGGGACGGAGAAACGAGTTGTATTCGAATTCCCTGCTGCAGGTCTACCAGGACAACAGCGCAAGAGGCGCGTGGGGAAGCCATCCCATTTTGATGAAGCACCGTGTTTATCGTGCAAGCGCGTACCGCATTTTCAATTAACGTTAGTATTGCCCCGATCGAAACAATTATCGGACGTGGCCAGCATTTCCCATATGTCTCCATCCATTTTTTTTATTCTTGAAGACTGCATTTGTAAAAAATATTCTCTTTGACTATTTGTCAAATAATGAAGTACACAAAGATAAAGGCTAATTTGGAAAAATTAACATATTGATGTCTTGTCTATGGGAACTAATTTTCATTGGTGCACTTCGCAGTGGTTGTATGAACCAATTAAACATCGCATATCACCTCGGTTGGTTAATGCAAATAACCAATTGCATTATATCCATGACTTCGATCCGGCAACACAAGCAATCAAATCGACCGATTAGTAACGTGAACTAAAAAAATACATGAGAGAACTGATTACAACGAGGGAAAAAAGTCATCGAATGAAGTAAGTGAAATTGGAATCTCGACCCATTAAAGTCTGTTTGAGACAATAAATAGTATATTACGCCACTAGGGAGGGATTGTCTACTTTCACTCCCCAGTGGAATATACTATTTTTCACCATATCTGCAGCGGAAAGTTCGAATTACGTAAAGCCCGTAGGGCGGGAAGTCGAACTTTCCGCGCAGGTATGGTGAAAAATATATATTGAACTTAATCTTATCTCAATGGCTTCGAAATCAATCAAATGTATTAGCGGTAGCGGTATTGAATCAATGATCATTTTAGTTAAATAAGAGTTAACAGACCTTATATCAGTTTTGACATCTGACATCCCTCTTCAAAAAATCAGTGGGTAAGATATCTCGCATTTTCGATATAAGTATTGTTGTCATTTTATTCGTTTCGTAATTGGCTGTCGTACCAGCGTGAAGTTGATACTCGTTGATGAACAGCTTCAGGCATGTTGTTCATTTTCACAGTTCTAATATTGACGCACCGCGAGATTGTGATTTGTGGTAAGCAATAGGAAATTATAATTAGAGATGGAGGAGGATAGGGACAGTAGTGACAAGATATTCCAGATGGATTCCACAACATAAAACGACAAAAACGTCGACGGTTTTTCCGGGGACTCCGAACGGTCGATGACACGGGAGCTTCTTTGGTTGGTTATCACGACTAGCACGATTCAAAAATTTGCATCATAGGTCTCAAGGTTTGCTGCGAAGCAGAGTGAGGTTCGAATTATCAACACCGTTTCATAAATATGAATTGTAATGCTAATTCATCACTGCAAGTTACAGATTAAATATGATATTGTAATGATAGTATAATTTCTAATCATGCAGAACTTCTAATATCAATTCACGAAACTAATAAAATGGCACGAGTTCTTATATCGAAAATGCAAGTTATTTCATCCACGACAATATGTAAGTCACAGTACGCTATACGCTAATAAAAATTTTAATAGCGAGGACTAATGGTTAGCGCGCGAAGCGTGGGTCCGCTATTAGTGATTTTTAAAATTGGGACTTTATTCCGTTTCTGATTTCACAATTCACAGATCCGATTTCCAGTCGAAAAATCCGACCTAATTTTATTTTCAATGATATTGTAATGGTAGTATAACTTCTATCCATGTACCACTTCTAATAGCAATTCACGAAATAGCAATTCTTATAACGAAAATCCAAGTTATTTTATCCACGATAATTTGTAAAAATCACAGTACGCTAATAACAATTTTAATACCGAGTACCTAGTAACCTAGTACCTAGTAAACTTAAAATTTCAATGCAGGAACTTAGTCCCGATTCTAGTGTGTCTGGCGACACCTCCGACCAATCACAGCACGGATAAAACGATGATAATGATTTCGATAAAATCTCATTATTCATGAACTTATTATGCGAGGATTATTAGGGGAAAATCGAGTAAATCTTGTTTATCATTGATTTCAATGAATTTTTCGTTGCCACCGAGATGCATGCAACTCGATTTATTAGTTAGACAAACCAAGTAATTCCTGATTAGTAATTCCGATAAAAACTGATGGACACACACTGAAATATACACCGTTACTGGTTTTCAATAACACTCATCGAGTTATATTTGAGCATTATATGTACTCGTTTCAATATCCCTTCGGCAAAGCGAAAAGCACGCGCGCGTGATGAAAAGGAAGCAAATTTATCTGATGGTTATGTGGGGAATTCCACCCTCGTCGAACATCCACGCGATATAATTGCACAAAATTATGATGCATTATATTAACTCTCGGGGCTATTTGAGGGTTTTTGCTATCCTACACCTATACCATCTCTTGGCTTTATTATTTCCACCGCATGCTGTGCTCCCACACGCTTTTATTCCCTCTGCGCCCTGCTGCAACGAAGAAAAAATATCTTAATCTTTAACGACTGGTACGCGCTCAGATATGTTCGAGGCACATGACAAAGCGGTCGTTTTCCGCCCTCGTATTGCGAGGTAACACACAACAGGTTCCAGAGAAACAAACTCTTCCCGAATGATGATGAAAAGTGAAATATAATTCAATGGCTTAATGCCAACAGGTCGTGAGCGTTGGATTTATGAGATTGTTTTTTTAAATTTGTTCCCAAGTTCTTAATTATGCCTGAGCTTCATGCTTTCATGGTACATGGATTTAGGTTTATATACTGCTTGGCCAAGTTCCATCTATGTCAGAATTTACTTCAATGGGTTTTTCATCCCACATGCAAAAAGAGCAAATGGAATAGTATATTATGTTACAAGGAAGAAGAGTGATTTTTGCTGAAGGTGAAGTTTATATCATTTTTGAAAAATGATGGTTAATGAATAAGAGTCATACGCTCTATGTTTACAGTAAACGTTCACACTTCACTGTAAAAAAAATCTGCCTGAAATTTAGTGTACTTTTAGTGGAAGGTTTTATTCATAAACCAGTATATTAAATTTAGTATACAAGTGTAATGTAAAATTAATGTATGGTACAGCACATTCAATAATTTAGTTTAATTTTACAGTAAAAGTACTTTAATTTTAATAATTTGCTTTAATTTTACTGGAAAAGTACATGAATTTTATACCACAATTGTATATTAAATTTCGATGTCGAGTTTATGAATAAAAACTTCCAATCTTTTCTAACAGTGTTCTTATAAATGGTACACAGCACATTCAATAATTTAGTTTAATTTTACAGTAAAAGTACTTTAATTTTAATAATTTGCTTTAATTTTACTGGAAAAGTACATGAATTTTATACCACAATTGTATATTAAATTTCGATGTCGAGTTTATGAATAAAAACTTCCAATCTTTTCTAACAGTGTTCTTATAAAATTCCCCTACAAAATAAACAATATCAAACCCAAGATATCCTCTCCCATGTATCGCCCGTCGGTTAATATGCATTCAAGCCAGGTGTATACCTTTGAAATAATTATAACGACGATGATTAAAAACAAAAAGAAAAATAGTATTAATAGGGGAGATCAGGGCAGACCGGAACTTTAAGTCGGGACAGGTAAGGCTTTAATTACGACGAAGAAATACACCAAATTTCGAATAGCTACATTACAAAAAAAAATCAATTAAGTGTTGGCAAACTAAACTTTTATCAACATAATTGAAAATGTTCTACGCAGCGAGCATTGAAAGGAAACCCTTGAAGCTTTTCGGACTTTAAAGCTTATACAACTTACAATTTAAGCTTCATTGGACTTAATTTAGTCCTCCGAAAGGCTGCGCATTAAAACAAGGAATATACGCTGGTGGAGAAAGTTGGAACACTCGAGAACGGGGAAATTTGAAACATGAAAAAAGACCTATCTTATGCAATTCTGTGGTGCAATTTCCAACTGTATTCTGGAAGTGTAATCTGGAGATCGGGATATGAACATGGCTATATTATCTATGGCCAGAGACCCGGTTGAGGTTGTTCAAAATTGCACAGAATACACCGACTCAATCATGGAACACATCCTTCGTAACAATATTACAAATATTCAAAGTAAAAATTTAAAAAAAGAATCCACCCAAAAAGAGATCCAATCTTCCCGCCTGAGTTAAAATTTAGATCCTCTTAAAAATCCAGACGGAGAAAAGGGTTGAGTTGTAGGAACTACGGAATTGATACGTGCCAACCAACAGGCATGGTAGAATATGGCATTAGCAAGTTATTGAGTGTCAGAACCAATCGATTGGTAATGCCAACTGACCGATTGATGTCAACCAACCGATTGGTGGCGCCAACAAACCGATTGGTACACGGAAAGAAATATTTGGTTGGGACAACTACGTTTCTCATTTGCTGTACACAATGTCTAAAAAATTAGTTGCCTCAACCATATCGAAGAGTAACCTCAACTATTCACGATTAGTTCTCGCGAGATTAGTTAGGTTAACTAATCCAATCGTTGAGACTACCATTCGAATCGTCGGTATTACCATTCGAATCGTCGGTATTACCATTCGAATCGTTGGCACTACCATTTGAGTTGTAAAGGAAATAGAATAATCGATTGGTTGTGTCAACTTATTTCTTGGTTATGGCAGCTAATCTTTTTTTTTCAGTGTAGTGCCAACCAACCGATTGGTAATGCCAACTACATCTAACGCTCCAAGCATTTAAAGGTTGGTTTTCTCAACTAACCCGTTTTTTCCGCGTATAAGTGGCAGTCCTGCCGAGTGAGTCCAGAGTCATGAACCTCCGCAGAACCTCCGAAAATGGCAGGTATTACCCACTTGGAGTGAACGGAAAAAACCTTGATCTTAAATTTGTATGTCTGCATCTCCAATTAGGTTCTTAGACCCGTGTATGAACTTTTAAAAGTGGCATATTTTACCCATTTTGTTTCAACGAAGGGTGTGTGTGAAAGGTCTATATTTCAACTGGGGCCCACACCGTAATTTAAAAAAATGCTCAATAATGAATAAGACTCATACGCCTCCATACTTACGTAAAGACCCACATCTTACAAAATTCCCCTACAAAGTAAACAACATCAAACCCAAGGTATCCTCACCCACATATCGATCGTCGTTCAATATGTATTCAAGCC
Organism: Ephialtes manifestator; assembly: GCA_963970395.1. Taxonomy (NCBI): domain Eukaryota; kingdom Metazoa; phylum Arthropoda; class Insecta; order Hymenoptera; family Ichneumonidae; genus Ephialtes; species Ephialtes manifestator. Next base: position 40,902,234 of record OZ019968.1, on the reverse strand, counting down.
AGCGGTATACCTTTTAAATTATTATAAGAACGATGATTTAAAAAAAAAACCAAAATAGTATTACTATACCGTACTTAATGCCTGCTCGAATAACGAATAATGAAAATCAACCCCCGTGACGAGGTCATGAGAGCCAGAAGTGGTGCGAGGAGGAATGCACAGATACTGTACGGGCTCTGAGGTTTCCACGCTACATAAATTCTTCGTTCTCATTTCGTTCGGGCGCGGTGCGACCAAAGAAAATGAGAAAATCCCGACGAACGAAGTAGACGAGGGTCTTACGCGCGCGCCGTGCCCGCTGCGCGAGGGGTGCTGAGCGGTGGGAAACCTCCCGCGGCCGGTCGCCGGGACAGAGTTGAGGCCAGAAGAAAATAAGTTAATAAATAAATCGAGGGATTACCACGAGGAATAGGAGGAACGAGCGGGAGGAAGGCTTGAGGGGTCGACGGGTCGTACGTGTGCCTTAGCGATACGAGTTTCGCCAACTATCCCACACAGCGGGAAGCAACAGCAGCGCGAGCGGCCTTCTGGAACCAACGGCCAGCATTATTGCCCAAGTTCGAAACATCCTCAGTACTCGTTCGCTCTGCTTTTCTCCGTTCGTCCTTATACGTCCCTATCTCTGCCTTTCACAAAAACCCCCCAACCGCATTATCTATCTTTCTATATCTGCGCGCGGGTTCGCGGCGAGCTGGTTGCCTTGTTCCAGTCGGATTGCCGGGATCCTGGAACTACGGGTGTTGTTGCCTCTTCTGACCATGATGACGAAACTTTTCTTCATTTATTGGCATACGCGCAGACCCAGCGGAAACGCCCAACTCACGAAAGCATTTTGCTTTGGAAGACCGAAAGGCGACGGTGAATATGTTCTGATCCATATATACATGTAAATAGTTGAAAACATATATTTTCATTAATATGAGCAAATTACCACAGTTTTTGTGCCTTTTGGGTTATACGAGAAAAAGTAATTTTTTTCAGTTTTTCAAATTTACCCTGCAAAGTGGGATTGAAAAGACAGCCTTTCATTTAAGCTTTTTCTTTCACTTTGCTTCATCGTAAAGCAAGCTTGATGTTCCTGAATTTTTTTATCGAGTTTTTTTTCATACCATCGTGTATAGAATGTTCCAAATTCACGAAAAAATGTAGTTCAAAAAAAGTCAGCTTGAATGGATTTGTTTGTTATCAGGTTGTAACAAACAAACCTATGTAATTTTGGACTTACCCATCTAGCCGGCTTTTAAGTCCCATCAAACTTTAATTACGTTTGGATCACTAGTTACAATTAAGTTACTTAAAATTGAAACATTTATAACTGAAGCTGGTGGAGATATATCCTTATGATAAGCCTTTACAATTTTTAAACTCCATCGGTCTGAAATATTTACTGAAGTACACCATATTATTATACGCTGCTAAAGAAAATTTACCGTACCATTTGAACATTTTTATACATATTTCATGCTTTTTGGGATCGAAATATTATACCCCAAAAATGCAATTAGCCTATAAAGAACAACCTCACATATTGCTCCCTTATTATTTACACCTTCCTATTGCGTTTTGTATCAGGAGGCCATAATCATTCAGCAATCTACCTTATAAGCTGGATTTGTAAAATATAAAAAATAATTATAAAGCAATTGACAAACTACTACTTTGCAGAATCCACCAAGAAAAATTACTTCATTTAACGCCAAAAAAATGAAAGGATTGAATTTTTGTCATTCAAGAGAACATCACATTGAATTAGAAAAAAACTGCATTCATTGATTAAAAAAATAATTCACTGACTGAAAGGAAAATTGCATTAATTCAATATCCCTACATTTAATTGAATTTCAGATCATAAAAAAAAGATAATATTAACTTGAATATATTATTTCATTGACGACAAAGAAATGTTTCATATGCCGAGATTTTAAAGAGATTTCTTTGAATCGAGGAAACTTTTTCTCTCAGTGTAGTTTATATATTCTTTTGAACTCATCACACATGAAAGTCACAGAGGATACAAAGGGCTCTACGATAAAAACTCATATGTAAATGCCTATGTTTCCATTAAAACTTAATAAAATGTGTACCTCTCAATGGTGTAATAACCGTAAAAATTTGTCTCGGCCATGCATATTTACTTCTCACACTAAATAAATTGAATTTTAATGAAATTACGAAGCGTAGCTGCCACCTCCCTACTTAACCAGTGATATATGGCCTTGTTGCAAAATCCTGATTGTACATATTTGCATACATCCCGAGCTGTATTTTTGCCATTTATTAATAATATTGAAAAAATATTTTAATCTTTGTGACAGTTTTTCGCGCACATGTAAAAAACTGTTTGAATAAATTTTCAATGAATTCTTAAGATTCATAGTACAAACTTTGATAGTAGCATTAGATATCGTATGATTTTTCTATGTCATTAATGCGAAAGAGTTCAAATTCGATAATTAATTACTCCACAATATGTCAAACTATCGATTTGAAATTTCATGCATTCACGCATTATTCCAATATGTTAAAATTCTTTGTAAATGCACAACGAAATAAATAGCTACCCTCTATAAATAGAAAACCAATTACCATGCAATTACACCAGAATATTGATCTCTAATAAATTACGTATTTTTTAATACCGTTTATATTAAGTTAATATTAAAGCACACCGACAAATGCAAATTCTGTGTTTTATTGAAAAGAAATAATCTGATAACAGATTCGCAGACCATAATCCAAGATAAAGTGGCCTTGATGGCGGATTAATTATTTCATCCTTTTTTCAGTTCTTCAGATCGCATGCTACAATCTTTGATTTAAATCACCGTACTTGCCGAGTTTATTACGAACGAAGCTGCAACAATTTTCATGCGCAAAATAATAATTAGTCGTTCTCTAACGATAGTAAGGTTGCTTCGGAGTCGAGCTTTACGATGTAATTATGTTGTTTCACGGAATATGCTAGCAAACTGAGAGAAAGGGACAGAGAGAGGGAGAGAACGAAAAAGAGGTACGAGGGATAAAATAAAAGGAAGTAAATGAGGAGATGGAGGACACAAAGGACAAGGCTCTTAATGAGAAAGTCGAGGGTGAAAAGTCTTGTTGTCTATTATGAGATACAGAGAAACAGTCACAGTGGCTCTTTCGTTTTGCTGCTTTTGCTGTACGTGCGACACACACCGGCTTGCTACGTGCCACGGGACAACGCTCGACCTCTCTTCTATTAGTTAGCTACATATCTATACACCATCTTCATATATCTATAGATACGTGGAAAAGCTTTTTCGAGGGAACGAGAGACACGAAGAACACAGGAGTTTCGTCGAGGCTGCGGGCTAAGCTCGAAGCTTGAGCGGATGAAACTCACGGGCAGCAGCAGTGATAGTCCGGTGGTGGAGGTGGAGGTCGTGGTGGTGGTGGTGGTGGTAGTGGTGACGTGAGGGGTTTGTTTGCGAGAGGTCGGACGGTAATAATCGTTAAGGGCAGGCGGTGACCGGCTCGTGAAATCTCGCTCGTATCTCCCGAACAAGAAACAGAGCCAGTAGGAGAACACTACGGACCTGCGAAAGCCGAGCCTCAGCGCTCGCTAAACTCTCGCTTCCTCGGCAAAGTTAAGCCGAACCAACACCCGAAGAGGAGTATTCGGTACGGGTCGAACGTTCAACGCCGCAGCTGTCCATATCGAGGAACGCGATAGAAACACGATGAAGAGCAAGTTTGAAGACATGTGAGCGTTGGTACGACGGGTGTGAGTCTACGTAGAAAATTCAAACAGGAAATCGACGCTCGAAAATGTCGCTTTTAAGCTGTAGACAAAAATAAAGGGGTGCACAGTTGAATCTGGTTCATTACGTCTTTATAAAGATAGGTTTGTGAAGGGAGGAAAATAAAGAGGAAGCAATGTATAAAGCTCTACTTTGCTTAAAAAATACTGGAAATTCGAATTTGCATATTGTACTTTTTCCAAAACATGTAACCGGAATGTAACAGAATACAAAGCCCATCGACAAGCAAGGATTTTTCTATTACTTTTTGAATCCTAATGTAGGCAGCACAGCGTGGAATGACTGACATAATTTTTTGTTCATGCAGAGGCGATATACCGGTCGGAAATCATTGTATTATACCGGCTAGAAGCACATGCGAAATCGGTTAGGAATCAACGGGCAAGTGTCCGGAATCAACAACGAACCGTTGACCATGTGACTTGTCAAAACTCCTTCGTATCCCCTGAACAAGAAACAGTGCCAGTAGGAGAACACTGCGGACCTGCAAAAGCCGAGCCTCAGCGCTCGCTAAATTCTCGCTTCCTCGGCAAAGTTAAGCCCAACCAATACCCGAAGAGAAGTGTTCGGTACAGGTCTAACGTTCGACACCGTAGCTCTCCATATCGAGGAACACGCTGGAAACACGATGAAGGACAAGTTTGAAGACATGTGAGCATAGGTACGACGGATGTGAGTCTACGTAGAAAATTCAAACAGAAAATCGACGCTCGAAAATGTCGCCCTTAAGCTCTAAACAAAAATAAAGGGTTGCACTGTTGAATCTGGTTCATTACTTCTTTATAAATAAAGCTTTGTTAAGGAGGGAAAATGAAGAGGAAGCAATGTACAAAGCTCTACTTTGCTTAAAAACACTGGAGATTCAAATTTGCATATTATACTTTTTCCAAAACATGTAACGGAATACAAAGCCTATCGACAAGCAAGGATTTTTCTATTATTTCTTGAATCCTAATGTAGGTAACACAGCGTGGAATGGCTGACATAATTTTTTGTTTATACAGAGGCGATATACCGGTCGGAAATCATTGTATTATACCGGCTAGAAGCACATGCGAAATCGGTTAGGAATCAACGGGCAAGTGTCCGGAATCAACAACGAACCGTTGACCATGTGACTTGTCAAAACTCCTTCGTATCCCCTGAACAAGAAACAGTGCCAGTAGGAGAACACTGCGGACCTGCAAAAGCCGAGCCTCAGCGCTCGCTAAATTCTCGCTTCCTCGGCAAAGTTAAGCCCAACCAATACCCGAAGAGAAGTGTTCGGTACAGGTCTAACGTTCGACACCGTAGCTCTCCATATCGAGGAACACGCTGGAAACACGATGAAGGGCAAGTTTGAAGACATGTGAGCATAGGTACGACGGATGTGAGTCTACGTAGAAAATTCAAACAGAAAATCGACGCTCGAAAATGTCGCCCTTAAGCTCTAAACAAAAATAAAGGGTTGCACTGTTGAATCTGGTTCATTACTTCTTTATAAATAAAGCTTTGTTAAGGAGGGAAAATGAAGAGGAAGCAATGTACAAAGCTCTACTTTGCTTAAAAACACTGGAGATTCAAATTTGCATATTATACTTTTTCCAAAACATGTAACGGAATACAAAGCCTATCGACAAGCAAGGATTTTTCTATTATTTCTTGAATCCTAATGTAGGTAACACAGCGTGGAATGGCTGACATAATTTTTTGTTTATACAGAGGCGATATACCGGTCGGAAATCATTGTATTATACCGGCTAGAAGCACATGCGAAATCGGTTAGGAATCAACGGGCAAGTGTCCGGAATCAACAACGAACCGTTGACCATGTGACTTGTCAAAACTCCTTCGTATCCCCTGAACAAGAAACAGTGCCAGTAGGAGAACACTGCGGACCTGCAAAAGCCGAGCCTCAGCGCTCGCTAAATTCTCGCTTCCTCGGCAAAGTTAAGCCCAACCAATACCCGAAGAGAAGTGTTCGGTACAGGTCTAACGTTCGACACCGTAGCTCTCCATATCGAGGAACACGCTGGAAACACGATGAAGGGCAAGTTTGAAGACATGTGAGCATAGGTACGACGGATGTGAGTCTACGTAGAAAATTCAAACAGAAAATCGACGCTCGAAAATGTCGCCCTTAAGCTCTAAACAAAAATAAAGGGTTGCACTGTTGAATCTGGTTCATTACTTCTTTATAAATAAAGCTTTGTTAAGGAGGGAAAACGAAGAGGAAGCAATGTACAAAGCTCTACTTTGCTTAAAAACACTGGAGATTCAAATTTGCATATTATACTTTTTCCAAAACATGTAACGGAATACAAAGCCTATCGACAAGCAAGGATTTTTCTATTATTTCTTGAATCGTAATGTAGGTAACACAGCGTGGAATGGCTGACATAATTTTTTGTTTATACAGAGGCGATATACCGGTCGGAAATCATTGTATTATACCGGCTAGGAGCACATGCGAAATCGGTTAGGAATCAACGGGCAAGTGTCCGGAATCAACAACGAACCATTGACCATGTGACTTGACAAAACTCCTTCGTATCCCCTGAACAAGAAGCCGTGCCAGTAGGAGAACACTGCGGACCTGCGAAAGCCGAGCCTCAGCGCTCGCTAAATTCTCGCTTCCTCGGCAAAGTTAAGCCCAACCAATACCCGAAGAGAAGTGTTCGGTACAGGTCTAACGTTCGACACCGTAGCTCTCCATAACGAGGAACACGCTGGAAACACGATGAAGGGCAAGTTTGAAGACATGTGAGCATAGGTACGACGGATGTGAGTCTAAGTAGAAAATTCAAACAGAAAATCGACACTCGAAAATGTTGCTTTTAAGCTCTAGACAAAAATAAAGGGTTGCGCTATTCAATCTGGTTCATTACTTCTTTATATAGAAAGCTTTGCGAAGGTGGGAAAATGAAGAAGAAGCAATGTATAAAGCTCTACTTTGCTTAAAAAATACTGGAGATTCAAATTTGCATATAATACTTTTTCTAAAACATGTAATGGAATACAAAGCCTATCGACAAGCAAGGATTTTTCTATTATTTCTTGAACCCTAATGTAGGTAACACAGCATGGAATGACTGACATAATTTTTTGTTTATACAGAGGCGATATACCGGTCGGAAATCATTGTATTGTACCGGCTAGGCGCACATGCGAAATCAGTTAGGAATCAACGGGCAGATGTCCACAATCAACAACGAACCGTTGACCATATGGCTTGTCAAAACTCGTTCGTATCTCCTGAACAAGAAACAGAGCCAGTAAGAGAACACTGCGGACCTCCGAAAGCCGAGCCTCAGCGCTCGCTAAGCTCTCGCTTCCTCGGCAAAGTTAAGCCCAACCAACACCCGAAGAGGAATGTTCGGTATAGGTCGAATGTTCAACACCACAGCTGTCCATATCAAGGACCGCGCTGGAAACACGATGAAGGGCAAGTTTGAAGACACGTGAGCATAGGTACGACGGATGTGAGTCTACGTAGAAAATTCAAACAGGAAATCGACGCCCGAAAATGTTGCTCTTAAGCTCTAAACAAAAATAAAGGGGTGCACTGTTGAATCTGGTTCATTACTTATTTATATGGAAAACTTTGCGAAGGTGAGAAAATGAAGAGGAAGCAATGTATACGGCTCTACTTTGCTTGAAAAAAACTGCATGTTCGAATTTGCAAACTGGTTTAAAAACATGACTCATTCGAAAAGACATAATTTTTTTTATACAGAGGCGGTATACCAGTCGGAAATCACTATATTATACTAGCTAGGAGCATATGCGAATTCGGTTAGGAATCAACGGGCAAGGGTCCACAATCAGCAACGAATCGTTGACTGTGTGGCTTGTCAAAACTGGTTCGTATCTCCCGAACAAGAAACAGAGCCAGTAGGAGAACATTGCAGACCTACGAAGCCCAGGCTCAACGCTCACTAAACTCTTGCTTCCTCGGCAAAGTTAAGCCCAGCCAACACCCGAAGAGGGTCGAACGTTCGACACCGCAGCTATCTATATCAAAGAACGCGCTGAAAATACGATGAAGGGCAACTTTGAAGACATGTGAATGTATAGGTACGACATTCAGGTGTGAGTCTACGTAGAAAATACAAACAGGAAATCGACGCTCGAAAATGTCGCCCTTAAGCTTTAGACAAAAATAAAAAGGGTTGCACTGTAGAATCTGGTTCATTACTTCTTTATAACGAGAGTTTTGTGAAGGAAGATAAATGAAGAAGAAGCAATGTTGCGAAGTTGTACTTTGCTTTAAAAAAAATTAGGAATTCCTCTCAGAACAATTGTGGAAGTCCTGGCAACTAAAAAGTAACAGCAATTAATTCTTACACCGAGCGAACAGATGCAACCGATTCCAAATAAATGGGTGGATTGAATTTTTTTATTGATTTCATTGACACAAGAAAAAGCTTTCATTGTTCCAAAGAAACGAAGTGAAGATGGGAGCAAGTAGAGTGCACGGTAAAATACATCAACGGTAGTTTTTCAAAAATCCTCTTCGTTTACGGTTTTTGCATGCACGTAGGTTTTATAGCTCGTAAAGTCAAGTACACAATAACTTGCTAAAACAATAATTTCAGAATGATCTGAAAAATACTCAAGCGGGAATTTCGCGAATATTTCGCCCGTCTGGTCAGATTAATACTACCAACTTCATTTGATAATAATAATTCACGGAACTTTGGAGGAACTTCAATTCGTTTTCACTCAGCTACCTTTTATTTATTTTTCTTTTCTTCAGAACTTCATTCAAATAGAAGTTTTACCCTAGTTAGGCTGCCGCAAACACTTGTAGATGTACGCTAAGTACATATTATCTACTCCCTTCAATTTGTTTCAACGTATCAACTTAGTTGAGTAGCAACCTAACATGCTTGCGTTGCATTTCATTATATGTATACATATACTAGCATTCTGTATATACCATTTATGGATCACGTTTGTCTGGTGGAGTAGTAGCAGAACGAGCTCTTCACCTCTCAACAATAATTACCCTTACTGAATTTACATCAAGGATATGAATTTTGCACAATACTCTTGCTTCTGCAGAGAATGAAGAGAAACAGAGTGAGAGTGCGTTGCGAAAATGCAGCCCGTGGCCTATCTACGTGTCTATTCGTCCTCATCGGTGCGCACACGGTGAGAATTCGAAGTACTGTAAAAATAAGTGAAAAATACACAGGAGCTTTAAAAGCAACATATTATGGCTTCCTCTCGTTCTACTCACGATGTCTCTCGAGCTCTCATTAACATTTCACCATTACGAGGTGCAATTTACAGAGGGGTCTAGTAATACCGGGTTAAATTAATGAAGAAGGATTGTGAGTCCTTGGCACACGGATTAAGGTCGACACAACGTAACACCTTTCCATTAATTTATTTACATCTGGAAACTACACCGTTGCTCCCAAGAGAAACGCTCGGTGAGACAGATATAATCACGAAGAGCTCGAGAGATTGTACTTAGAATATTTTCAGGAGAAAACAGCAACGCTCAAAACAGCTGCTATGAGTTTTACCTTATTGTGTATAATAGGGCTGTTAAAAAAAAACATAATTTTCTTATAATCGGTTGCTCCTGAAATGCTGTATTGATCATCACAATAAAATGTTTTCGCGAAAGCTGGCAGTTGTGCGACGATATTAAGTACTGCCGCATCAAGGCCAAAATTCATTAAAAGCTGCGATTTTTATAATTTTTTTTTTACGTTGTGAAGCCGTCATTGAGATTGTGGTTGCTTTCGATAGACTATGAAATTGTGTAAAGGCAGAAACATATTCGATAATGTTTAGTACTGCCGCATCGACATTGAAGTTACCAAAATCAAAAAATGAAATCCTTTAAAACATTGAATTATTCGTCTGCTCATCGACTATTTCGTGCGATTTTAAATGAAAAAATGGCTCTTGAAACGGAAGTCATGTATGATCATAATCATGATGATGATAAGCGATTTTCGAATTTTGGAAAACTGCGATATCAATGCGGCAGTACTAAATTTGATCATACAGGACTCCCGTTTGATGAGCCATTTTGCCATTTGAAAACGCGCGAAATAGTCGATGAGCAGATGAATATTACAATGTTTTAAAGGATTTCATTTTTTATTTTGTTAACTTCGATGTCGATGCGGCAGTACTAAACATTATCGAACATGTTTCTGCCTTTACACAATTTCATAGCTTATCGAAAGCAACCACAATCTCCATGAGCGCTTCACCAAGTAAAAAAAAATGTCTAAAAATCGCCGTTTTTAATGAATTTTGGCCTTGATGCGGCAGTACTTAATATCATCGCACAACTCCCAGCTTTCGCGAAAACATTTTTTTTGTGATAATCAATACAGCATTTCAGGAGCAACCGATTATAAAGAAATTATGTTTTTTTTTAACAGCCCTAGTGTATAAATATTAGGTTTATGAAAAAGAAAAAAAAACAAAAATTAATACCGTAAATCTGATATTTATTATCTCTCTGTTTCCATAACACCTGATGTTGTCATTTATGAGACGTTACACATGTAATGCGATGCAAACAATCAGGAAGAGCTCGAGAGATTGAACTTCGAATATTTTCAAAAGAAAACAGCAACGCTCAAAACAGATGCTTCAAGTTTTATCTTATTGTGTATAAATATTGGGTTTATGAAAATGAAAAAAAAACAAATATTACACTGAATAAAATTCTATTGCGGGCTGCCAAAAAGAAGTATTTTTTAATTAACTCTAATAATAAAAAAATAATAAAATATTATGTTGCTTATTTTAGAGTGATTGTTTCGATCTCGTATGGAATTGGAGAAATTAAAATTAAGTTGATAACGATTGTTTTTGGCAGCTCGCAAATAATAGATTTATTGAATCAATGATTTTTTTTCAGTGTAATACTGTAAATATGATATTTATTATCTCTCTGTATCTATAAAGCCCTCTAATGTCATTTATGAGACATTGCACATGTAACGCGATGCAGAAAAGGGACACGTAGTGTCAATCAGCGCCTTTTTCATTAATTGGAATAGTCGAGAGTCGCAAAGCGGTGCAATCGCGATCGGGTCAGTGCCGTGACACTATCGTATGAAGAAAATTAAGAATCTCCGATAGAGTATCGTATGAATAATGAATAACCCGTGTGGATGAAGAACCAATACCGAGAAAGTCTGACTAGAATAAACCGCGAGGTTTTCCGCGTAGAATGCAATTATCCTCGGTGACTTGGGACAAATTAATCATGACGTTATCGGTACCCTGTCAGGAATGGGGAAGCAGGCCGTGGTGCTAGCAGTCGCAACGTGTTCGTTAGATATCCTTCTCGTCTGGCTTCAGAGATGTTCCAAGGTTATCGGGTTGAATTTAAATTATTCGACCAAATCGGATTTGATCCGATCAATTACGCGCACCAAGCCAGGCAAAGAATTAAAATCGAAAACCCACGCATTTCAATTGGTAACAATACTTATTCCAATTGGATCGCTGTCATCAAAAGCGCTATACCCAGAGAAATGAGACGTTTATATTCAGAGGCCGTAACACAACCAGAAATGGACATTCATTCAATGAAAATGTATTTAAAATACTTTTTGTAACGCATGCATGAGAAGTGCTACTTCTCGTGCCTGCCACGCGTGGCGTAAGACGCGCTTTACGGCCATCGATGCTATTTTACTTCTCGCACGCACTTCTCGCACAGGAATCACTTCTCGCACGCACTTCTCGCACGCGCGCGACATTACACTCGGTAGCACTTCGCATGCATTTGTTACAAAAAGTATTATGCGATACAGAGCGAGAGAGCGATCATCATACGGCGGTTGTGAAGTTGATCGCACTCGTGGGCCTCGTGCGATCAACTGCCCAACCTGCGTATAATGATCGCATTCTCGCCCTTGTATCGCAAAGTACTATCTCTCTATATTATAAAAAGATCTCGCCGCCGCCGCCGTGTCAAAAATCGAGGGACTTAGAATAATTCGGGCTCAGGACCATAGGGCATAGGTCCCCCAATAGGTCCCCCAAGGCTGCGGGCACCTTTAGAGAGGGGCACCCTTCGGGCCGGGGGGGGGGTACCCTTCGGAGAGGGGGCACCCTTGGGTGGGGGGCCATTGCGAGCGCGCGCAGCGCGCGAGCCACAATAAAATCCTAGTTTTGTATAAGATAACTGTGATTAATGATAATGCAAAAATTAAAATTTTCTCATTTCTCGTATAATTATGAATAATTTAAATGAATTAATTTTTTTCAATAAAGGCTTAATAATCCTCAATCATTCAGTCATGAATGCCCATCCCAGGATACAACCATGGGAATTTTATGGTCTAATGATAAACATCTATTCGTCTCTCTCGTATATAATCTTAGCTTTGGTTTTTCGTCTCCATTGAAACAAACGACTTTGAGCGTTGCTGTGCCAGAAGCGATTTCTACCACAATTCCGCGTATTCTCTAAAAATTAAAGCCCCATTTATTGAAACGTTTTAAAAAAAATTGGTTTTAAGTTTTTGAAAGTGGCGGTGGAAGTGACACTGTCTATTAAGGGCAGGGTAAAGTTAATTCGGCGAAAAAAAGGCATGTTTTTAAGATTTTTTTTTGGCGTAACGGATAGTGTTCGTTTATTGAAAAATTTACATATAATAAAGTAACATTTCAACAACATTTTCTCAAATTTTCATTGAAAAATTTTCAAAATTGAGCGAATGAAAATTAATCCCCGGAGCCGCCGCGAAAAAAAGGTGGTTTGCGGTGAGCATCATAACTCGCAACAAAATCATCTGAAACAAAAAAATCAAAATGCATTTGTTAAAGGAGATGTTTTTTGAGGTAATGACGGGAGGTTTTTTTTCGATTTTTCGGTTTTTCGTAGCACTTGGAAGTCAAAAACCCGATTTTCGCTTTAAAAAATCGGGTAATTTGTTGTTGAAAAATTAGTAATTATTAAAAAAAACAAAAAAGCTCTCGACAATACCTGGTAAATTATGTGAAGAAGTACTGTGCAAAATTTCAAAGCGATTGGTCCAGTAGATTTTGAGTAATCGTGCTCACGGACTTCAAATTCATTATATTTGATGAAGATTTTTATATCTTGATGAAGATTTGATTATATCACTACATCCCATCAAGTGAAAGAATAGACATCGTATACACCACTGCCTATTCTTTCACTTGATGGGATGTAGTGACACTGTTTACACTTTTCACATGTCACCTTGATGTTGAAACCAAGACCTTCTTTTTTGCATGTTTGGAATATCACTTTTCCATCACACTTCACACATTTGACGACAGTAGCAATTGACGAAAAAACAAGAACGAAATCTATCATTCGATAATGTTTTTGGATGTCTTCTACCACCACAGCGGGTTTATTTTTCATTTTTTTCGCTGACGCGCTACTAGCTACCGGTTCGTCGTTTTTACGCTTTTGAATAGGCGCTTTTTTTTTTGGTCGGGACAATTGTCCAATACCACACTTACGATCTTCTCTGCTTATTTTTCGAGACATTTTTCGAGGTACGAATACGAACGAAAACGGACTCAAACTTTTAGTGTGACTTGCTACTGCTCAGCACGGCATACAGCGGTCAACTGATGTATAGACTAATGTGCATACTTATATACACCATACCTCGAATATATATAACGGGACCGGAACAGGCCCGTTTATCAATAAATTTATTCGGGGTCGAAAAATACAATAGCGCGCCGCGCAGCTGCCGCCCAGGTATAAGACCCGCCTGGAGCAATAGACGCTCAAATACTTATAGCTTCGTCAATTTTACTCCGATCGACTTGAAATTTTTACACAATATTCTTGAGACATTAGGCATTCATTTAAAAAAATTTAAAAAAATGGAAAAAAAAAATTTTAATACTTTACCCTGCCCTTAAGGAGAGGGAGTCAGGTAAAAAAAATTGATTTTGAAAATTCAATATCCTCCAAATCCTATTGCATATAAAATACCCAACGCACTATATTGTTGGTACTCGATGAAAGGATTTTTTACTGTCATCTGACTTGCATAGGATTTTCAATATTTTCTTAAGCAAAGTTCTTAGGTTTTCCATTCTGCGCATGATTCAGATCAAACTACTAGGCAGATTGGAATGGTTGACGTCTCATTTTCTTCTTCATGAAAAGATGCACCGGCTGAATGGAGCAAACTATTTTTTTTTCATTCTGAAAGCAAAGTTAATCACTGATTTAGAAAATAGCATAACTTTTATTTATTAATAATTATGTCACTTAAAAAATATTACCTTTTATTAACATTTGCTCCATTTAGCCGGTCATCCATTGCTCCATTTATTCATCACGCACAATTAAGGCCCTGAGTTAAGGGAGAAACTGAAAAAACAAAAGATCTGAATAGTTCTCCACTTCGGCCACCTTCCCGATATTTCCATGTAAAAATACGAAACTTCGGACAGATATCATAAAAGAAGCAATCGGGTTCAGGGAATTAAAAATAATTGTTTAAAATTAGGCGTGTTTTCTTTTATTAACAAGCGAAATTTTAACGCGCTCAGACAGCAACTGATTTTGGTCCAAATGACATTTTATTTGAATTAGACTGAATTCCGCATTTAATACAATTTATTTGAATACAACCTGAATGGTTAAATACGACCTAATCTTATTTTATTAAAATTCAATCCTATTATATCGGCATTTAATGATTGATCATATTTTATCGCCGGCTTAATAGGTTTTATTTAATTCGAGTAAATTGCATTCGATTCAAACCGATCTTATATATGATTTAAATTGGACCGATCTCTCTGGTTGTACTGGAAATTCGTATTAATTTTGTTTCGTGTTATTTTTAACAGGCAATCGAATGTCCATTTAAATAGCTAGCAAACTCAATAATTTAGTCTGACCGAACCGCACATGATTGCAAACACGTGAACACGCTTTATGTTTAATTTATATGGAAAGTGAATGGCTTCGGCAATTAATTTAGGATATAAAACGTGTAATTAGTCGGAATAACTGGTGAATTGACGGAAAACATCCACTGACATATGCGAACCAATTTGATTGATGTATCGATGTAATTGTGTCTCGATGCACAATTCATCTAATAGAAACTTCTGCCAATCATTAATCTGGTACTGGTCTTTTCATCGCTAACTGAAACATATTTTAATAAAATAATATTTTACAATCTATACAATTAATAAACAGAGAATTATTTAACTATATTACAACTGTGTTTTCTCTTAAACAGAGAATTCCTTTTTTTTTATCTTTTCGATTGTAAAATAATGCCGTGGATGGTTGATAGTGGATCAGGTGTTGTAAATATAATAAATAAATGGCGTAGGCAGGAATTACATAACTCGAAATAAACACTTTAATTTTTAACCAAAACTTCATAAAACACAACAATTAATTGAGTAAGCCGTTACACATAAATATCCTGAGCAGTCCGTAAAACACTTGTACAGTCCGAGTGACAAAATTAGCCAATAATGCCAATTATGCCGAAGCACACGTGCCACCACGTGTTGCTTAGTAAACCGCCCGTGAGTATGTCGCTCTTGTTTACATAAACCCGCGTTCACTTAACCCGTACGTAATGTCTTTGCGCTGACCGTTTGAGCTACCCGGAGCTGACCGTTGTACACTTCCGAAAAAGATGAGGTGACCGCAAAGTAAACTATTGCCGATGTGCGTACGTCCAGTTGAGTCCGTGCGTGCGACCAGTTGAGACCGTTAACGAGAACCGAGAAGAAACCGGAAAGCGAGTCAGAGACTCGAGAACGTTCGAGCGCATGCGCGGACTCTGAAATGCGGTTATCGGTGGTGTGCCCAGGCGGTGCTGCTGCCGAGCGGTTGATCGACCAACTCAGACAGCAGTCCCGCTAACATCGATAGAAAAACTTTTTCAGCTGATAAAAAATATTGATAGAAGTTATTTTTTTACGAGGAGGCCTTTGTTTCCCTAATTATGAAATAATAACCATTAGCATTTTTTTAAAATGTTTCTATAATGCACCCAGAGAAAAGATTTAGTAATATTAACTAGAATTCTCCATTCAACATTTAATTAATTCAATCAACCGAAATTTACTTTCCCTGGAACAAATATGTATTCCATTCAATTTTTCAGTTTTTTTAATTTCCAACGTATTTACTTATTTGAATCAGCTTTCACCGTGCAACGGAAACTGAAAAAAATATTTTATTTATTGCTACTAAAAACTTTTTTAATCCGAATAAAAGATCTAATTAAAATGACTAAATACACGTATCGGATTTTTTTAATTAAAATAAGTTAGAACTTTCTTTCAATTCAATATGTATTTATTTCCTTTAATCATTGGATATTATTTCTCTGTAATAAATTCAGTTATTCAAATCAACGTTTCTTTGGTAACATCTAATAATCAAAAACTAAACTTAACTATAACTAATACACGATTTTGTTCATCCAAAGAAAAGTACAATCGACTAAATGTGTATTCCTTATGCATTTTATTTGATGAACTACGAATGTCTCAAAATGCAATATTAATCGATTTGATTTAATTCTTGTCGTATATTGTCGTATATAAAAATTATATATTCTTCAAATCGACAGCAGTGGACGCGCGGTCGGCGTGTGGCTTCGACGGTCCCCAGAATTAAGCAGTATAATTTGCGATCATAACTTGGATGGGTACGGCTAAGCGGTCACCCATCCAACTGTGCGCCAATTGCTGAGCAGGAGGCAGTTTCTGAGCTTCTAAGAGATAGTGAGGAATATCCCAATAATTTTTTTTATCCACATTTGTATAACTGCCGACCCAAATAAATATTTCCTAGATTTGAATATATTTACTATTCAATAAGTATATTGCTTACAAATAAAAAAAATTATTTGCGGTGAATAAAAGTCTAGCACATGGAGAAAAAGGTACACTGAGAGAAATATATAGTAGAATGGTAGAGCCGACTACACTGATATAGTTCCCAGGAGACCCGATCACATCGATTTTTACAGGATACTATGTATTTGTTTTTTTGAGCTATAATTATGTTTGCAGCTATTATTTTTGTCATTGTCATCACTATAAAATATGATCGGCGCTCCTGGGAATTATATTGTATGGTAATAGTAAACTATTATATGGTAAAAGTATCGTATTGTTGCTTTAACCATGTATTTTTCTCTCAGTGTAGTTGGACAAACCAATAAATGGGTTGCGACGACCACTCGAAAGAGTTGAAATAGCGTCAGTACTCAGTGGGTTATGACAACTACTCGTTGGTTATAGAAATTACTCGTTGGTTATACGAACCGCTGTGGTTGGTTATAGGAACTCCCCGCGTAGAAAAAAAGAATCTTGTAAAGAATCTTTTAAAGAATCTTAAAAAAAGTCTTGAAAGAATCTTTACAGGAATCTTGAAAAAAATCACGCATAGGAGCCGGAGCAAGATTCTTTCCAGAGTTCTTTTCAAGACTCTTTCCATCCGAAAGCGTTTTGAGAATCTTTGAAAGAATCCTAATGAAATTCTTCAGAGGAATCAAGGGAAACCTGTTGATGCTTTCCAGGATTCTTTTCAAGATTTTTTCCGTCCGAAAGCGTTCTGAGAATCATTTAAAGAATCTTCGAAAGAATCTTGAAAAGCGTCTTTAAGAGAATCGTGAAAAGATTCCGTCCATTAAATAGAAAAATCGTTGAAAAAATTTTAATGAAGTTCTTCAGAGGAATCGAGCAAACCCTGTTGTTACTTTCTCTTAGTGTCAAGACAGTAAATTTCGGTAGGTTAACGAAGGGTAAACCCCTCGTGTATAGTCGAACTCAGACAGCTTTGCAGTCTTATATACGTTCAGACTTCAAGTCACTTGCGAGAAACGCTTCGACCGCTCGCCATCTAGCGGAGTATCGAATATAAGTGTTTCGTAGGATGCCACTAGATGGCGAGCGGTCGAAGCGTTTCTCGCAAGTGACTTGAAGCCTGAACGTATATAAGACTGCAAAGCTATTCTGAGTTCGACTATACACGAGGGGTTTACCCTTCGTTAACGTACCGAAATTTACTATCTCGACACCAAGAGAAAGTAACAACAGGGTTTGCTCGATTCCTCTGAAGAATTTCATTAAAATTTTTTCAACGATTTTTCTATTTAATGGACGGAATCTTTTCACGATTCTCTTAAAGACGCTTTTCAAGATTTTTTCGAAGTTTCTTTAAAAGATTCTCAGAACGCTTTCGGATGGAAAGAATCTTGAAAAGAATCCTGGAAAGCATCAACAGGTTTCGCTCGATTCCTCTGAAGAATTTCATTAAGATTCTTTCAAAGATTCTCAAAACGCTTTCGGATGGAAAGAATCTTGAAAAGAATCCTGGAAAGAATCTTGCTCCGGCTCCTATGCGTGATTCTTTTCAAGATTCCTGTAAAGATTCTTTCAAGACTTTTTTTAAGATTCTTTCAAGACTTTTTTTAAGATTCTTTAAAAGATTCTTCACAAGATTCTTTTTTTCTACGCGGGTCGCTGTTGGTTGCGCCACCTGCTGTATTGGTGAAAACAGCACTGCGATTGGTTACAGGAGCAAGTTAGATACTGCAATTATTCAGCGGTACAGCATATGCTGGAGATGGTTCTCCCAACTACTTTTTTCTTTCAGTGCAGGTCGTCATCCAAATAAAAAATTATATATCCGATGCGCAGATTCTAGTCCCGTTAACAAAATTTTTTTCTGTGTGTGGATATCACGAAAATCGTTAATGGATACACGAATTGAACGAAGTTGCAAAATTCATCATACGTTTTAATTAATCCTCGAGGCATGTTTTGAAAATAAAATTGATTAACATACAATGGATGCTATACGCTGCCAAGCAATCATTTTTTGTTCGTTGAACAAAGCGACTAGCGTCCATACCTCTTCATGCTACAATGGATTCTATGAACATGTCAGCAACAAGACGAGAACTAAAATGATCTTCAAACGCCGATCTCTCGTCGGTGCGGATCAATGAAAAGCAAAATGAAAACGTCATGTAACCGTACTTTGTGCATTCCATAAAGCATTGTACCAAATATTCCGAGTCTGTCGAAAAGTCAATAACTCAAAAATACACGGAAAGTGTAATCTGGGTTTATATTACCTGCCCGTCTATGACAAAATCCATTGGGTTAACGAAGTTTACACATTTGGTAATCTTTTGAGTAATTGACTTTTCGACGAACTGGGATATTCCGAAAATCTCGAAGAATCAGAGTGCACACTCGTTTGAATTATGTAAATTTTAGAACCTTTTATATTCTACAAAACAAATGCTGTTGGCATTTTAAGCGACCCTATTGATTTCTGGAACAATTAGTAATATTCTATTTTCTTCATTCTGTTTCGTTTTTCGACCGAAACTCGAAACTGATTAATATTGCAGTCCTGTACAATTTGAAGCATATGCATGGCATTGTAGAAATCTCGACCAGCTTTTCCTTCATAAACACCGATAATTTTTACTATAATAATGTATGCGGATCACTAATTTCCTATAAAATTTATTAATGTATGTTAAAATCATATTTGTACTTTAAGTGTCTTTGGCGTGCTATTTGAGTCTGAAATCTTTGATTTCGCAAAAAAAATTGTATTCAATATTTTCATATCAACATACTCAACAAGATTATTGAGAAAAGAGGTACCTGTGTAACAATGTTAAATGAATATTAACTGACCGTGTATGTTTATACAATAGATAAGTTTTAGACTTGAAAACATCAGAAAATATCAGAAAACAAGTAAACGAGTTTCTTACTTTACTCACGTCAAGAACCATTTAGTTCATGTACACGAAGCAATTGAAATTCCAGGTCATGCTCTACTTTTCGATTTGTCAAAGACGGTCCCATATATAAATAATAAATATCTCTACTTATTGTCTTCCAAATTTGCAGAACAAACATTTTTCATGATTCACGTTCGTCTCTCAGTTTATATCGTTACGCACTGTAATTATTCATATATTATAAAGTTCTCCCGGTGTGGAGGTTTGGTGTGTATTTTGCATAATAATATTCAAGGTATTATTCTAAGTGAATAATACCCGGAGTGGTTGACGGAAAAGGGGTGAGAGGATGTTGGGATTTCTAAGACGCGACAACGAAGACCACCACCAGCCAACAGCAGCCAGCAGGATTGGCTGGCGAGTGGCTGAACGTGGTCCACGAGTGCCAGCAGGGTAACGTAACGGCCGTAACGCATGCCTGCTGTCGTGGCTATAGTGCTTCGGGGCCACGAAACCCTGGCTTTATGATGCCCGGAGGAACAGTTTCGTACGGGCACCAAGATGGCCACGCCCGCAGCCTCAACGACGACAACGACAACGTCCTCGAGTTCACCCGAGGCACTGACCATTCCGAACTTGTCTTACCCTCTCACCGTTCCCTCATTCCATATACTCGAGATTCCCAAAAGCTTCGCCAACTCATTTCAGATATCATCTCTCGTGGTGTCCTCGTGTGTACTCATGGGGCCTGGGATCTTTTATCAATCTACGAGACTACCAGTAAACATTTCAATATTTAAATTAATGCACACGCCGGTTGAATACAACTAGAAACCTTATTGCAGTATTAATAACTTTTGCTACTAGAATTATTAATTTAATAAATTGTCACATTTTCATAAAAACACTATGAGACTACCAGTAAACATTTCAATATTTAAATTAATGCACACGCCGGTTGAATACAACTAGAAACCTTATCGCAGTATTAATAACTTTTGCTACTAAAATTATTAATGTAATAAATTGTCACATCTTTCATAAAAACACTACGAGACTACCAGTAAACATTTCAATATTTAAATTAATGCACACGCTGGTTGAATACCAACTAGAAACCTCATTGCAGTATTAATAACTTTTGCTACTAGAATTATTAATTTAATAAATTGTCACATCGTTCATAAAAACACTATGAGACTACCAGTAAATATTTCAATATTTAAATTAATGCACACGCTGGTTGAATACAACTAGAAACCTCATTGCAGTATTAATAACTTTTGCTACTAGAATTATTAATTTAATAAATTGTCATATCTTTCATAAAAACACTATGAGACTACCAGTAAACATTTCAATATTTAAATTAATGCACACGCTCACTGAGAGAAAAGCATATCGTTGATTTAACGATTTGACATGATGAAACAAATATAGGAAGGCTTGCAATGTTTTATGGTTGAAGCGATGATAATATGGTTTAATAAACGATACTTGCAAAATTATTCGAAACAAACGTTGAAATCGTATATGCAACGAAACGGCATATTTGAAACTATTAAAATAGTTTTTGAATGCAATAGTTTTGCAATGTTTTATGGTTGAAGCGATGATAATATGGTTTAATAAACGATACTTGCAAAATTATTCGAAACAAACGTTGAAATCGTATATGCAACGAAACGGCATATTTGAAACTATTAAAATAATTTTTGAAACTATTATCATTTTGATGATTGCTACTATAATTATATTTACTAAAACCATAAAATATAAACGTTCCTCCTGGGAATTATATTAATGGTTCATCCAACTATTTTCTTATATTTGCTATAATCATAAAATATAGACGTTCCTCCTGGGAATTATAGTTTATAGTTAGATTATCGTCGATCCAACTATATTTTTTTTAAATTACCAGATTTTTCTCTCAGTGCTGGTTGAATACAACTAGAAACCTCATCGCAGTATTAATAACTTTTGGTACTAGAATTATTGATTTAATAAATTGTCACATCGTTCATAAAAATGTTTTAATATTAAACGCAATTATAAATGTGAAGAAAATTTGTTTCACTATTTCTATCAAAATTAAATACGAATTTGGAATTGGGTCAAGCTTTTACATCGATCGACTTGATACAACAAAATAATTTTATAAAAATTAACAAGCTCCCGACTGAATAGATGAATATAATTAATAAACAAATTGGGTAAATTGTCGAGAGATTAAGTCGTCAAGGATGTGGTAATTTGGTCCCGTTGTGTGTTTACGTAAGGCGACAACCTTTCCAGATTCATTTTTTAAATGAAGACATTATTATGTTCTTATTCCATACACATTGGGAAAATCACTTTTCGATCCTACGTCCAGAAAAATGTACTTTTCGCAAACTGTATTTCGTTCAACATTCAATAGAAAAACTTTTTTTCTATCTGATGGTGAAATGTATTATTCATTTATTGTAACTAAGTTAAATTTTTCACGTCATTGAAATAGTTTTTTGTTATTCGTGTTTTGCTTTTACTTCTAACTTGTCTCTACAAAAATTTCTAGAATGAGTCTTATTGTCATTAGAAAACATTTTTCGAATGACAATAACATGATTGTAAGTTAAATTAATTTTTTTAAGGCGTGTTTGCTCCAGTTTTTGTAACATTTCGGCTATTTTGCAGAATAGTTCTTCACGAATGTAGGTATACTCAAGGTTGGTTGGCATTGAATTTGACTAAAATTGGCAAAGCGGTATTGATTATATGGAGTTCCGAATTATACGAAAAATCGACATTATCGTATTAACTTTTGCAAATCTTGAACACAGCGAACCCAAGATTTCTGCGTAAATGAAACAATAATAAACGATGCTAAGCCCATAATTTAGTCAAGATCGGTGGATCGGTTCCGATTTTACAAGACATTAAATAATTCATTATTATTTCTTGATGTCTAAAATTTAGCCAAATTTAATTTTTTTATTCAATTCAAAACAAGGATAAAAGTAGAAGCTTGTAAATTGCTTTAAAGCTTCCTCTATGAGGAAGCTTTAACATGCTTTGCATAATTAACATGCTTTCTCATAGTAGAAGAAATGTGCAAGGTTAATGTGCGATATTAATGCGCAAATTAATGTTAAAGTTATAAATGTAATGAGAATAATAATGAACGTTTTTTAAATTGTCTGAATCAAGTCAAATTATTAATACGGGGATTACTGTAATCCAGTAAATCTGCATAATCAAGCATACATCTATCAGTCCATACGAAAATGAAATACCTCGCATCACGTAATAATCTCTCAATTACAGTGTAATCACGCGGCAAGTCGGTGTGATCCGAATATAACGTACACTATCATCATATATCCTATAGCACACACCACGTCGAATAGCTCCCGAGGCGTATGATCCCATACTCCCGAGCCTCTCGTCTGCTTTCACGTAGACGTGAATCCGCGTTTGCCAATGTTCCCTCGGAGAGTAGGTTGGGAAATTCACTCTCGATGCCTCTGCCATTCTCGAGAGGATCGAATATGGCTTTCGCTGTATCCCATCCTATAGCTATACATCTGTGTCTCCTAATTTACTGTGGGTATACATTCAGACGGATTGCTAAGTATTCCAACTCGTGAAAGCACATACAACCTCACGGTGCAAAATCAAGATCGAACTAAGAAACTCTATCATGTTTGAAAACCTCTTAACTCAAATTTACGAATATAGGTTACTGCAGGCTCATATCACGGAACTAAACATTCTGCTGACAATTATTTTGTTTTGCAATAGAAATAAATGTACACTCAGAGAAATCGTAATAGTACAGTCAACTATAAAGTGACAACTATTCATTTTTATTACATGCAACTATTTTTATAGTTACGATAACTACGAAAATAGTTATGGTAACTATTTGATAGTTGTGTCAAATATAAAAAAATTGTTGTACCAACCATAAATGAATAGTTGTCACTTTATTTATTCACTTTAGTTACTAATACCATAATTTCCTCTCAATGTACCGATTGGAATTGAAACATTCAACTTTCACTGTGAAATAATTCACTTGCGTTGAAACAACCCGTGCAGAAATTAGTTCGGGCAGCCACGATTAAATAAGGGGCCTTTTTAGGTATAAGCGTGGCATCCACAATAGGGAATCTACTCTAGAACCCTACCAGGCTCAACAGAGGCGGCCACAACAAACTACGGGGCCTAATCAGGCTTAAATGTGGAAGCCTCACTAGGGTCGCCCATATTCAGCCTCTAAAGGGTAGCACTTTCAAGCGTGACTAGCCTAGTAGCGCCCCTACTACAATCAGGACAATCTAGAAAGGTCCAAGTTGGAGCCCCAACTATATTTCTGCACGGGAATGTATTAATAGTATTGGTTAAAAAAAACTGTAATCCGATCTTCACTGAAGCAATTTTTGTTTTAAAAAAAATATCAAATTTTTTTCCACTGCAAAATAAATAGATGGTAACAGTTGTACAAAAGGAGAATCTTAACACGAATTGTAAGAGGAAAATCAGAGATTAGTGGGAATCTTTTGATCCCAAAGCTCCTATGTTTTATATTTTTTATCTCAATTTAAAAAAAAACTTAACAGAAATATTGCTCGAAATCAATATTTTTCTGAATAACGAGAAGAAAGACGTATGCAATGAAATGTATCGAGAATTGTATAATAGTCTAGTGTAATAATATAGGAGGAGCTTGGTCTTAACTCAAATATTAAGCGAGCTTTGTGTGGGAAATCTTCTAAAGCAAAGTTCGGTAGAGGTATAACTTGAGACGTCGGTGCTACACCAATACATCGCTCAACTATACGCGACACGGAGTGATATAGGGAGACTGCTATATCGGTTATAGGTAATCAACGATCGTTCGGGTTTATTCGATTAAGCGCTAATCACTGCCTCAACCGGATCGATTGCCATTAGCCCCCGTGCCAATCGACGGTTGGCCTCCTCTGCTCCACAAGGATCCTCGAGACCCCGGGGGCGGTATAATCGGCAGCCAAACCCGTAATCGACGAATTTCCGGCTCTCCCAAAGCCGCACACCGCTTTCCAAAATGTAATTCTCCATATTCTCCCAACATACCTGGCGTCGAAATAGTATTTTTAGAAAGCTGCTAAGTAGAACTTGAGGTCACAAAACCCTAAGTTTTCCCTGCCTTATAGAAGTTACGTAATGCAGAATAAAAAAATATAGTAATTACATACACACTGAGAGAAAATTGTGATATTTGTAACTACAAAGTGACAACTATTCATTTTTAGTTCATACAAGCAATTTTTTAATAGTTGCCACAACTATCAAATAGTTGCTATAACTACCAAATAGTTGCCATAACTATTTTCACAGCTATCGTAATTATGAAAATAGTTGGATGGACTAAACTTAATAGTTGTCACTTTATAGTTGACTGTACTACTACGATTTCTCTGAGTGCACGGAGAGAAGGATCTGATACTTTTTACCATATTTCTAGTAAAAAATATCATAAATTCCTGGTACAAGGAGCCATGACGCCACCTAGAAGTACAAGAACTACGAGAATTTTTACCACGAAATATGGTAAAAAATGCTATGTATATGGTAGAAATTCTCATAGTTCTCGTAATTTTCATCAGGAGGCATCCCAATACTATGCGCATTTGATAATTTTTACCATAGTGTCAGGTAAATTTTATCAGATCCGTGCAGTTCTTCGAAAAGGTCTTAACACGGAAATTAAAGATTAGTTGCCATAACCAAAAGATGAGTTGGCACAACCCATCGATTATTCTATTTCCCTTACAATTCAAATGATAGTGTCGGAATCGTCCACAAGAAATTAGAGAAGGTTAAGAAATTAGAGAAGACACCGAGGAAAGCGACGAAATTAATTGTGGCATTTGGCGTTAAAGGGTACATTTCAACACTAGAGAGAATTTGTTTTTTAGGTCGTGTGAATTGTAGCAATCACACGTGTGAATGTTGTTTTCGCTTCGCTCGGGCAACAAACTCCGCCCTCAGCTACAATCACGCAATTTTAGAATAATATACTACTGATAATAATTTATAATAATTTGAAAACAAAACACGTCACAAAATTCAGATCCTTGTAGCGAATATTGTTCGATGTCAAACCATGGCTAAGGAAAGTATTAATGCGAAAGCGAACTGCAGTGCGAAAGCACTTTTTTTTAAATTCGAGGTATCATAAAATCAAGACAAATATTCCAATCATTACATAAATTATAGAATATAAATGAGCATAACTGCTCCATTTGCATACAAAATTTCGACTTTATTCATAAAGTCGATTTTAAGTTACATAAGTGTTGAATGTTACAAGTCTGACACGCATACCTCCAGCGATATTTCAAAAATATTTCTAGAATATTTTCAGCGTGCTAACTTTCAAATTCATTTTTTTTTTTTTTTTTTTTTTTCATGCAGGCAAACATTTGTCGATGCAGATGCAGAAGAATGAAAACAAGACCGTAGCGTGATCCAACGATAAAGTGCGAATCCTATGATTCACCGTTAATTCAACGAGTAGGTAAATTTCGTGACTCATTGAACGGTCTTTTCGAGATAAATTCTTCAGGAAGCCCGCAGTGCACTGACTGGGTTGAGCCAAGTTATCTCGAATGGACGAAAGTGGAAGAGAACAAGAAAGCTGGCTGATAAGAAGATTGTGCTGTTATAAGAGAGAAAACGAGTGAGAAGGAAATTGTTGAGAAAGACAGCCCGAGGTGAGTAAAGACACGGAGCCGCTGCTCTGGTTGAATCCCAGATCGGATAAGGGTGACTGACAAACGAGTAGATTAATCACGGCTGGCTACCACCGGCCGTTTCCACTTCTCTTCTCGCCTCTCATCGCTTCCGTTCTCGTGTTATATTTCCTCCTTTTTATTTTTTCACATTTTTTTCTTCCTTTTCCTTGTAGCCTGCTGGTTTTCGCATTCTCATCTCATCCACTCTATCTAACGGTGCGTTCTGAAGTCTGTGACCATGTCTGTTACTGAGACCCACCACTACTCGTTTACGCGCATAATCCCACGTTTTTTTTTTCTCTCGTTCGACGATACGTTCATCCTTTTGTAAATCCGACGAGAAAACAGAGAGCATCCTTCCCGCCATTCTTAGTCAAGAACAAACTTATAATACCGTCTTATCGTCTTACGCGGAATATCACGATCTTCCGCATAGCAGCGCCACACTGTTGAACTTTCTGTGTAGAAGTGAATCGCACCCTTACTCATTTCTACAGTACAGTCTCGGTTTTTCCAGCTTCTGAAACTGCTGACAAAATCCAGAATACAAGAATCATGCTCAGGAAACCGTATAGCTTGTAACGAACGGAAATGTCGTAGCAAGTGCGAAATATCATCCCAGCATTTCTTAAGGCTACCTCAATGTAGACTTAACAGAATGGCTTTATGAAAGAATTCTTCTTTTTATAAAGCAATTTAATTTTTTAAATTTATTTGTTTATTATTTTATTAGCCATTTAATTATTATTATTTTCATAAAGCCAACATATTTTCCATTCTTAAGGTGAGATATTTACACTTGAAGCTAAAATAATTTATATAATAAGAATCACAGTAGCGCTTATTCAAGATAGAGAGAGAAGAGAAAAATCATTGGACAGAGGCCATATTAATTATCTTTTAATACTTGGCGTCGAGACGCTACCGCGTCTCTTGATATATCTCCTATACAAAACAAACAAACAAACAAACGAGACATTTTCTATTCCAAAGTCTACTCAACATGTCAGAAAAAAGTTTAAAAAAATCGAGAATATTTTACAGGAGCATAAGACGAATATACTTTTTTAAAATGAGAAAATGCGGCCCGCCCACCTATTCCCGCCGCTACGTCGTGAAGTACGTGTGTACTACCTTAAGGATGTAGGAGCGCGATGGGATGCTCAACTTCCTGAAAAAGTCAGAGTTCAGAGAGAAATTCGAACACGTCTCGATGGAATAAAAATCTGAAAAAAATCAAGCATACAAAAGGTACGGAAAAGATTAATTTTGCATATTAATAATTGCAAAATGCTCATAACAAATAGGTGAAAAAAAAAATTGTTCGACAAATTATCCGTCAACCTAACTTTTTTTTCGAATGAAAATGATTCGTTAAATTTTCTGAATACGTATGAATTTTTTCAGAATTTTGTCTAATGTTTGAAAATTGCGGTTTTTTTTCTTGTATGAGCTGTATTCGAAAAAAACGCCACTTAACATGCATTTATAAAAAAAAAATGAATTCCAATAAAACTAAATTTCATTAATTAGAAAAAATTCTGCAAAAATTCATTCATATTCAGAAAAATTAACGAACCGTTTTCATTTGTTGAACAATTTTTTTTCACCTATTTGTTAATAACATTTTGCAATTATCAATATGCAAAATTAATCTTTTCCGCACCTTTTGAATGCTTGATTTTTTCAGATTTTTATTCCATCGAGAAGTGTTCCAATTTCTCTTTGAATTCTCACTTTTCAGGAAGTTGAGCACCCCATCGCGCTCCTACATCCTTAAGAAAAGTTAGTTAGTACATGTTATCATGCCATATTTTCATTAATTAATCCTTCAGACTGGCTATAATGGTGTACACGTAGTGTATGCCGTAGTATACTACTTTGCTTTCATCCTAAAAACTTTTCACCTTTCAAAAAATTGGAGGCTCTTCTCGATACCGACCGCAACATGTGACTTAACCTTAAACTTTATGTTCACATTCAAAAAAAAATTTCCATACGAAAATTCATCGATACTGTAATATTGATAAATTCCAAGCATCGCAGGCTTAAGACCGACGAGGGTTCGCCGCCAATTTTCCTTTGTGTTGACTCCCAATCGTAGAAGGTAAAAGTATACGCGTTTAAACCGAATCGAGGTTGGCAAAAGCGAGACTCCACTGTATAGTACTTTTCATCTTGCCCGCAGAGACGAAAGAGGAATAAGAAAAGTTCATTGTTCATCCGCACTCGTCATCCTTTCTTTAATCCCAACCTCTGGTACAATACTTTTTTTTCTCTCCATTTTATACGCCCCCTACTCCACTTCGCGACAGTTCTTGTCTCCTCTTGGTCATCTCTGGTTTTAATATTTTTTTCGTCGCATTCCAATCGTATTCCTTCCAGCACTTTACTTTCACAATGTCACTCCCTTTCTTATTTCTCAATAATCCTTTCTTCCACTTGCATTACCCCAACCCTTCGTTTCACCGACCTATGGACGAATCAAACCCAGAAAACGGGAGTAACCGTGATTACGATTACGGTTATTACGATAATTACTATTATACTCAGCCATCTGGCCGTGTCGGCGATGTAATCAAGTTTAATCGAGCGTACAGTTGCTCAAGCCTGGCAACTTTGCGCGCGATACTGCCAGCAGAATTTTTATTTACGTAGTCACTGGTGATAGTTATGTGCACCTTTTACGACCGAGCAAACAGGGAATCGGTCTATCAACGCTGCCGATATGCTTCGAAATCGAAGCTCGTAATTCGCACAAACGGTTTAAAGAGTCAACGTGGACAAAGAAAGGAAAGATTCTGAAGGAGAGTTACTGCGACTGACGAAGATTAAAGAAAGCGGAAGGTGAACTTACCTGACTAAACGAAAGGCCGCGATAAAAAAAGTTTACCGTGATATCCTTCCGGACGACTTTCCAGTACAATAGCATCGTTATAAGTAATCCGATCGAGTTCATTTTTATTATTATTTTACAGAGTTCTGTCTTAACCCCTTAAGGTTACCCTAGGGGAACAATGCAATTTGAAGTATTAACTGCTGGAGAAGCTGTCTATTACCTCAGCTTTGATTCAGCGTTCGAAGAACACCTTTAAATAATCTGGAGGAAACAATAAATAATTTAAGATGGATTAAATATTTATATGCCCGTATATAAAGGTCGTTCAATAACCTTTCAAAATAGCATTGAAATTCGGTTTATTTTAATTTTTTAATTTTTGCTACGAAATGTCCTTTTTTCCTGACAGCGAAAGATGTTAAAACAAATAATGCACTAATCTTAAAAAATGGTACTGAGGAGGTTTGTTTATTTGTTATTTTCCATTTTTTAGTCATTATGACCATTTTATCAGTCGAATGGCTCGATTTTTTCAAAATCATTAATTATTATATACATTTTCATGTAAAAACATCTACAGTTTCACTTTTAAGTGAAAAGTATCCTTAGAAAGCGTTACTGTTATTTTTGCGATGTACTTAATTTTTTATTAAAATTTTTTAAAAAACTAAATTTTTTTTACAAATTTATCATGATTACCTTTTTTATTTTCTGAAGTGACAAAACGTTTTATTGGACATTTTCGGACAAAACCTTTCTGTTGAAATTAGAAAAATTTCAATGTTGTTTCAATCGTGTATTAT
Organism: Ephialtes manifestator; assembly: GCA_963970395.1. Lineage (NCBI taxonomy): Eukaryota > Metazoa > Arthropoda > Insecta > Hymenoptera > Ichneumonidae > Ephialtes > Ephialtes manifestator. The sequence goes on along the minus strand of OZ019968.1, from coordinate 40,872,315 downwards.
TGGCGAAAAAGCATGAATTTTGGAATAGCAATTGTACGAAAATGGCAATGGAGGTCGAAAAGAGCAATCAGTGTTGTATCGTTGACTTCAGACTATGTTACTGCAAAAGCTTCAACTTCTCCTAGCGACATACGAAAATCGGGATAGATCGAGAAGGACGAAAATTTGGGCAGCAAAGTAGAACGTTTGTGAGAGACAAATAGATAACACTTGGCGTCAAAACGCTGCTACTTCTCTAGATATTATTTTTCCTACGAAATGTTTTCTATCCTGACAACGAAAAGTGTTAAAACAAAAAAATACACTGATTTTAGAAACATTGTTCTTAAACGTTACGGTTATTTTTGTAATGTACTTAATTTTTTATTAAATTTGAAAAAATAAAATAAAACTACATTTTAAACAAATTTGAAAAAATTAAATAAAACTAAATCTTTTTACAAATTTGAAAAAATAAAATAAAACTAAATCTTTTTACAAATTCGAAAAAATAAAATAAAACTAAATTCTTTTACAAATTTGAAAAAATAAAATAAAACTAAATCTTTTTGCAAATTTGAAAAAAATAAATAAATTTAATCTTTTTACAAATTTGAAAAAAATAAATAAATTTAATTTTTTTACAAATTTGTCATGATTACCTTTTTTATCTTCAAAAGTGACAAAAGGATTCTTTGGATATTTCCAGACAAAACGTTTTTGTTGAAATTTCGAATAGCAATTGTACAAAAACGGCAATGGAGGTCGAAAAGAGCAATCAGTGTTGTATCGTTGACTTCAGACTACGTTGCTGTAAAAGCTCCTAGTGGCATACGAAAACCGGGATAGATCGAGAGAGACGAAAATTGGGGCAGCAAAGTAGAACGTTCGTGAGAGACAAAGAGATACAGAGAGGAAGAACGACAAGACTAGAGCCAACATTTTAATTCCTGCGATTGGGAGTCGAGCGGCGTCCGATATAATCGATCTTATTTGCAAGTGAATCAGGTTGGGCGGGCGAGCTCTGAACGAACGCGCGCCCTGAGTCAATGTGGACGGTACGCGGGGTGTAAAGCATAGCGAACGAAGCCGCTTTCCACCGAGCGTAAGCCAACTAACGAAGGAAAACGGAAGCGAGGCTTCGAATCCCTTTTCCCCTTAACGCGATTTACATGCTGTTCACCCCCGCGGCGTAACCGCTGCCGCTTTTCTTACCACGCGAGTCGTGAAACCTCATCAACCGCGGGCGATCAACGAAGAATAAGACAGAGAATAATTCTCCTTCGTCTCGCTAACCTGACTAACAGCAAAACGTTTTCTTTGACTCACTCCCTCCGCACTTTCTTCGCTTTCTGTACCGGAATTCTTCCCTCTGATTCTCGCTAATAGACTTAATACTGTTCTCTCCACTAATACTTCTTTCTATTTTGCCAAAGAACAATTTACTCATTTTAATGTCAAGCTAAAATACTCAGTGCCTTCAGTAATGTATTCTTCAAACATATGTGCAAGCGTTCGTAATAACAACATTAAATTCTGTATTCACTGGAAAATTGTAAACGTGGATTGCTCATGACATTATTCACAGATTGAAATAAGGCTTTCATAAATGAGCTGCAGCTTATTAAAGTATTAATAATTATTATATCATGTAATGGATATATGTACTTGCAAAAAGTTGCAATCTAATGGGAAAGGGCTAAGCGATTTGTTGAATAAAAACTGTACATGGAAAAAAGTATATTTTACCAAAGAACAATTTACTCAATTTAATGTCAAGCTAAAATACTCAGTGCCTTCAATTATTCTGTATTTACTGGAAAATTGTAAAAGCTAATTGCTCATGACATTATTCACAAGTTGAAATAAGGTTTTCATAAATGGGCCGCAATTTATTAACGTATTAATAATTATTACACCACGTACTAGCTATATGAACTTGCAAAAAGTTGCAATGTAATGGGAAGGAGCTAAGCGATTTTTCGAAAAAAGTGTTTATGGAAAAAGATCACTGAAAAAGGCGGTAGTGTAAACTGCGGTCGTATTTGATTGCTTTCGGAATAGGATTCAAGAACTTTGCCACAGGACCGCAGTTTACACTATTTGTGAGTTTCGCTTGCGTACTCAACATTCTGATGGTTCTGAAATATTTGGAAAACGTCAAAGAATTGACGTCCGCTCTTATTTCACATATGTGAGTTCCAAAGACGATTATATCTTACAGCAAAGGTCTATTGGCATATCGTCGGTGGCCATATTGCTTTTCGGGAGTTTCAGTAATAGACGATTTTTTTCTGTTTCGTGTACGTTTTTGATCGCAGTTCGACCAGACGGTGACACATTTATGTGGCAGTGGCTCGATCCTACATATCCCAAATCAACACAGATGGTATTGAACACGGACAACTGCATACAAATCAACTGGAGACGTTACCAGTTCGACACGGCAGAATTTGACACAGTACTAACTGGACACGATGCAACTCGACACGGCAGAACTCGACACAGCATTAA